>PVHY01005120.1:0-86106 GCA_004024945.1 Uropsilus gracilis | reverse complement strand
GTAGCTGGGATTACAGGCACGCACCCCCACACCCGGCTATTTTTTTAGCGACTAAGTCTTGCTATGTTGCCCAGGGTGATGGGTCTGAGATTTTTGAACCCAGCTGTCTGATCCCATGATCTATGACTGTTTTAGAGCAGGAGTCAGGCGCCATTTCCTTGAAAGCTAGTAGTCACCTCTTCTGAGCTTTTTCTTCAGTGCTTTTAGGGATCTAGCATTTGTTTTATGCTAACTTTGGCTTGAGTCTCATTTTACAAGATGAAAATTTAAAAAAAAATTGTTTTAAAATTAAGTAGGATAGTTGAAGTAGCAATTTGTAAACTTTCTCATTTGCTCAAGTGCCAGAATTTTTTATAGTAAGAGGGATTCTAGTATTAACTAGTAATATGACTATGCTAAAACAATACTTTGAGTATTTGGCAGTTTTAGGTATTATAACAGTAACACATCTTTCTAGTTCATTTCTAAATAGACTGGCCTGAACTAGTAGCCTTTAACTCTTAGTGTCTAGATGAAAAAGGCAGCAGCCATTTTGTTAAGAATTTGCTTTAATTTAGATGGAGCAGCTTTGGTTCTGCTCTCTGAACCAGATCTCAATTTTAATATGTGATTACAATTCATTATTTTAGTCAAAAGGAATTTCCAACTTTCCCCATTTTATAAATGAGAAACTATAAAACTTAACTACCATCAGTCACATAGTCATCTCTAAAAAGCATGTGCACAATGTGTATGTTTCATAAAACTCCATAAAGCATTATGTCTTACTTGCTTGGATGTGTGGGTCATCCAACATGTTTTGGGAAAGATAGAGGAGATATAAATGAATGAATGAATGATATTTTAGGAAGGATAAGGGTATACTAACCATTCCATCAAGTATTCTTTAGGTATGACAATCATATCGAATAAGGTTTTAGCTAAAATTTATGACATTTTAAATTGAAGTTTCTGTCTCATCAGGGGGAAACATCATTGAAGACAGGCCATCCTTGTGGGAGCTACATCTCTAACTTTTTTCTATTGTTCAGCCTTGTCTTGTCTTTCCAGATAGATGTGTCCAAATTTATATAGTCCTCTTCACTAAAGGGATATCATCCTGTCATCTTTAGATTATTTCAAATTGTCTTTTGCAAAAACTTTCTACTATAGACCATAAATGTTTAGCTCAGGATGATCCAGCTGCAGATAGGTGTTGATGGTGATCAGGTTAGTATATCAATATAGAGTGTGTTGTTGCCTTGGATTGCCAAACAAGGATACCATGTAGTTGGTATGTTATACAGAAATTTAGTTTTCACAGTTCTGGAGGCTGGGAAATCTATCATGTTGCTGGAAAGGTAGCTTTCACTCAGGCCTCTACTTTCTGGCTGCCATTTCCTTGTGTGCTCACGAGTGAGAGAGAGTGTCTCTGTGTGCACGTGCGGATGCATGCCCCTGAGCATGTGTTCACATACAGATTGGAGAAAGGTGGAGAAAAGAGAAGGGGCCTGGTAGGCAGGCAAGCAAGCTATCATAGAAGGGCACTAATCTTATCAGGCCGTGGTCAGGACCTCTTATACCCCTGGTTTTTTCCCAAAGGCCTGTTTCCTGATACCATCGTATTATAGATTAGGGCTTCAACAAAGGAGGTTTGCAAATATTTTGCAAAATTTACACATATATTCAGTTCACAAATTATAGTGGTTACTAAAATGGGTTACAGAGTTAAATTGCCGGGTTTCACTAGTTTACTATTAAGTGAGTTACTTAACTTGTTACTCTTGAAAAGAATCTGTTAAATGGGGAATATTGATGACAACATTTATAATAAGTTTGTAAGGAGTGAAATGAGTTTTCTTGCATGTAAAGCACTTGAACTACCAGGTATTCCTCAGTACTAACAAGACAAGACAGGATACCAGTGATATTCCTAATGTTAATCACTATTTTCTGTGTAATTTGGACAATCAAAGGGCATTGTCTAAAAGTGTAAAATTGTTTTGTTTTTTGTTTTCTTAATAGCTAGGCAGTCTGGAATGTAAAAAAATATACATGATTCTCTTAAAGTGGTCTGTATATTTAACATGTCAATAAAAATAGATTAAAAATACTGATTAGTACTAAGTACTAATTGATACTGATAAGTGCATCTTTTAAATTTTTGGCCCGAATAGCATGTTAAAATGAGAGGAGTGGTATCTTAAAGTCATGAATTTTGGTTCATGAAGTATCTTGAAAGATGATAGACTTATGAATATGTCTAAAGCATGCATAGACTATAAGGACATGGTTACAAATTATGGATGTATTCAACTTTATAGTATATAATTTAATCTGAATTCATGGTAGGTACTACTGATGGCACTACTTTTTCTTAATTAGTCTTGGCCTTTTCTCTCTAGATAAAGTTTTGTGTTACCTCATTGCAAACTGAACCTTTGCTTGCTCCTCTTTAATCTTCCAACTCTTTATTCCTGCTGAGGTTATATTCTATTTGTTTTTCAGATGAGACACTTTTTGCTCTTCCTGCTGCATCTGAGCCTGTGATACACTCCTCTGCAGGCAAGTTCTTTCTGCTAGCCTTTTACCCTCTGTATTCTAGCTTTAACTCTTTAGCTTTAACTGTAGAGGTAGTTTGCATTTACTAAAGATTAGCATGGTTCCCAGAATGTCTACTGAAAAACTTTGTTTTAAATGCTGGGTCCAAGAGAGGTGGGTAGAACCTGATTAATGATCAGAACTGTGTAAGGAATTCTTAGACCTAAACCTTTGGTTTACATATTTAAATATTGATTTCCTTCTCTTAGTGCATTTATTTGCTTATAGTTTAAAGCTTTCTTGTAAGTGAATGCCTGCCTATGGATTAATTATCCGGTGCCCTTTCTTTTTATTACTGTCAAACTCTTATTCTTAAAATTTCTTTCCTTCCTCTCAAATGAATTAACAGTAGCTTTTTTCAGTTGATTTTGAGGGTTCTCAAAGACTTGATTTGTGCCTTTGCTTAGCCTCTATAGCCGTGCACAGGTTTTATTGACAGTAAATTTCTTTTCAGTAATGATTGAAGTCTACTTGGTCATAATGAAACACTAACATTTAATTTTAGTTAACAGTAAGTTACTAAAACACTGTTTTGAATCTATCATAAAACTTGCATTAACTCTGAGAGCACTGGCATTCTCTAACTCTCCTTTCTGTCCATGGTCACAGAAAAAATTATGGACTTGAAGGAGCAGCCAGGTAACACTGTTTCCACTGGTCAAGAGGATTTCTCATCTGTCCTGCTTGAAACTGCTGCTTCTCTTCCTTCTCTATCTCCCTTCTCAGCTGCTTCTTTTAAAGAACAGGAATACCTGGGTAATATATCAGCTGTATCACCCACTAAAGGAGCATGTCAAGAAACTTCAAATGAAGCTTTTAAAACATTCTCAGAGAAGGCCGAAAATCCCTTTGTAGACAAAGATTTAACAGAGTTTTCAGACATGGAGTACTCAGAAATGGGATCATCACCCGGTGGCACGCAGAAAGCAGATCCTGCCATAATAGCAAACCCTAGAAGAGAGATGATTGTGAATAGTAAAGAGGAAGATGGTGAGTTAGTTAGCAGTGATATCCTTCATCATCAACAAGCCTTACCTGTTGCCCTTACTAAATCAGTTAAAGATGAGGACAAAATTATGTCTCCAGAAAAGACAAAGGGCAGTTTTAATGTAAAGGGACATGCAGAAGCTCCTTTGAGGGAAGAGTATGCAGACTTCAAACCATTTGAGCAAGTGTGGGAAATAAAAGAGACCTATAAAGAAGATACTGATGTGCTGGCTGTTGGAGGTGACAGAGAGAGCAAGTTGAAAAGTAAAGTGGATGAGAAATGTTTTGCAGGTAGTCTTGAGCAAAGAATTCGTGGAAAAGATAGTGAAAGCAGTAACGATGATGCCTCTTTTCCCAGTACACCAGAAGCTGTAAAGGATGGTTCAGGGGCATATATCACATGTGCTCCCTTTAACCCAACAGCAACCGAAAGAGCATCAGCAAACATCTTTCCTTTACTGGAGGACCGTGCCTCAGAAAATAAGACAGATGAAAAAAAAATTGAAGAAAAGAAGGCCCAAATTGTAACAGAGAAGAGTACAGGCACCAAAACATCAAATCCTTTCCTTGTAACAACACAGGATACTGAGACAACAGGTTATGTCACAACAGATAATTTATCAAAAGCAACTGGGGATGTAGGGGCAAATATGCCTGAAGGTCTAACCCCAGATTTAGTACAGGAAGCATGTGAAAGTGAATTGAATGAAGTGGTGGGTACAAAGATTGCTTTTGAAACAAAAATGGACTTGGTTCAGACATCCGAAACTATGCAGGAGTCACTATACCCTGTAGCACAGCTTTGCCCATCGTTTGAAGAATCTGAAGCTACTCCTTCACCAGTTTTGCCTGACATTGTTATGGAAGCACCACTAAACTCCATAGTTCCTGGTGCTGGTGCTTCTGCAGTGCAGCCTAGTTCATCACCGTTAGAAGCTCCTCCTTTAGTTAATTATGAAAGCATGAAACTTGAGCCTGAGAATCCTCCCCCATATGAAGAGGCCATGAATGTATCACTAAAAAAAGTATCAGGAATAATAAAGGAAGAAACTAAAGAACCCGAGAGTGTTAGTGTAGTTGCTCAAGAAACAGAAGCTCCCTATATATCTATTGCATGTGATTTGATTAAGGAAACGAAGCTCTCTACTGAACCAATGGCAGATTTTTCTAATTATTCAGAAATAGCGAAAGTTGCACAACCAGTGCCTGATCATTCTGAGCTAGTTGAAGATTCCTCACCTGACTCTGAACCAGTTGACCTGTTTAGTGATGACTCAATATCTGAAGTTCCCCCCAAACAAGATGAAGCTGTGATACTTGTGAAAGAAAATCTCATTGAAGCATCTTCTGAGTCAATGATCAGACAGGAAAATAAGCAACATCTCAGTACTTCCCTACCTCCTGAGGTGGGAAAACCCTATTTAGAGTCATTTCAGCCTAATTTAGGTACCACAAAAGGTATCTTACCAACTGATGAAGTTTTAATGTTGACCCAAAAGGAGAAAATTCCTTTGCAGATGGAGGAGCTCAATACTTCAGTTTACTCAAATGATGGCTTATTTATTTCTAAGGAAGCAAAAGTAAGGGAGAGTGAAACATTTTCAGATTCATCTCCAATTGAGATTATTGATGAATTCCCTACATTTGTCAGTTCTAAAACTGATTTTTCTCCTCAACTAGTCAGGGAATATAGTGACCTAGAAGTATCCCACAAAAATGAAATAGCCAATGTCCAGGATGGAGCTGAGTCATTGCCTGGCTCAGAACTATCCTATAACCTTTCTTTGAAGAATGTTCAGCCTGAAGATAAAGATGAAGCTCGTGTCTCAGATGAATTCGCCAGAGATAGACCTGATATTTCAAAGGTGCCCTCACTGCCTCCAAGTGCTTCTACTTTGCCCACTCAGACAGAGATAGGCAGTGTAGTTAAACCCAAAGTTCTTTTGAAAGAAGCTGAGAAAAAACTTCCTTCTGATACAGAAAAAGAGAAAAGATCACCATCTGCTATATTTTCAGCAGAGCTGAGTAAAACTTCAGGTAATCAGTCCATATGTTGTTTGTGCTTCTTGACACTTTTAATGACATTCCACTACATTTTGTGCAATATATTCCATTTATAGTATCTATCACATTGATAAGAATTCTACTGTCTTGTTTAAAGATTTTAGTACCTTTTCTATCTTGCTTGCAATCACTGCTCATACTTTTAACTTTTACATGCAGTTACTTACTGTTTATTTTTATATTGCACCAAGGAATTAGAAAAAATTTTTTAGTCGTAATTGGCTTCCATATGTATTACTTTATACTTGCTTTTAGTGTTTCCTGAGCACATGAAGAACCAGAGTATTATATTTTTGATATATAATTAAAAAATACATTTCATATTTTCTGATGCTTTTACTTTTGTTTTTCTCAGAAATACTTTATTTAGAATTTTTAATAAAAGGATAGTTCAGTAACATGATTTCAATATTTGAATATATGTAAGTGCTTGATTTGTATGATGTGATTTGTGAAGTGATTTGTTGCATGTATTTTTTCACCATTCTAGTTTAGCTTTTTCCCCCGTATAAAAATGTGTAGGGATTACAGTGTACTTACTATTACCATAATTTAATATTGTCAACATTAGGGCAGTGGGGTGATTGTGGAGACATAGGACTTGGTGTTTGATTGAAGATGGACATGAAATAGGGGAAGGATTTAGACTTGACTGCACAAACCCTGGGTTGTTGCTCTCTGCAGTCACCTGGGTGGCATTCACCGTAAATAAGGAACTAAGGAAACATGAAAGAATAAACTAGGCTTAATGGGTAAAGATAGAAGCCTTGGTTTTGAATAATGTTTTTATTTAGATACCTATGGGACATTTAGAAGTGATGGATGAAGGAGACCTTGATTGCCTATTTATATTTGCCCGGAGCTCAGAAATAGTAAAAATCACAGCCATCAACTAGTTAGAGCCAAGAGAAGATTTAATGGTGGAAAAATTTGGTGGAAATAATGAAATACTAGAGAGGTCAGTAAAGATAAGAAATTGAGAATTTGTGAAAAATGAAGGAAGGTATTGGCTTGACAGTGGCAAGTAGTGTGAGTTGGGCAGTCCTAGGGTTGAGTGAATAGGATTTAAAGAAATGAATCTTTAAAGAAATGAATAGTAAATGCTGACATTTTCTAAGAAGTTTGAAAATGTGGAGAAAGTGTTCTTAGCAAGAGCAAGGGAGAGGGGTTGATGAAAGACCTTTTTTTAAAGATGGAAATGAAAGTTTAAATATGCCTGTTAAAGAGTTAGGAGTAGATGATAGATTCAGAATTCCTGTGGAGGAATTGACTAATAGGAAAGGACTTTGGTTGTAGTGATTGGAAAGTATGACTATTTGTTAAAGTTCTGGAATTGGAGTTGAAGTTGTTGGGTATGTTGTTCTTTAAAGCAGGATATTCGGTTATTTGCTGAGAATGACAGGAACATACTTAAGCAGAAGAGGTCCAAACTTAGAGAAACGAACATAATTGCATCAAGAGCTAAGTCAAAGCCTGGGTGTGGGTTCATAGAAGGCAAATGCATGGACTGATTCAATGTTGTCTTACTAGATGGACCCAGTACGAAGGTGAGTCAGGGTAGGTGGGGATGACAGTAAGGGTAGGTGGGGATGAAATAATGGGTTGTGATGTATAAGAGGAAGATTGTAAAGAAGAGAGAAGGAGTTGATAGCATAGAAAGTCACCTTGACCAAATTAGATCTAAGAACCCAGAGTAATAGGAATAAAAATATAAACATCAAAATGATAGAAATCTGTGGTTTACTTAGGATTGTGTATGAGATGTTGAATTTGGAATTCCATAGTGTTCATGAGACAGGACTAAAGTTGAGCAGTGTAAAGTTGCTTGGTGGTATGTTAAGTGAACCCTGAGGCCAAGATGTGGTTAAAGTTACCCAGGATGAGAGCAGGACTTGGGTGACAAGGAAGATTGGGAGTTAGGAACAAGAGCCTCTTGTATAGGGCAGTGAGGCAACAGGCAGAGTGGTAGATGGGAGCAGTAAAGGAAAGCTAGAGAATGGGATAGCTGAATGGCTAAGAGTTTTGCCCCAGGCCTCTGAATAATCTAGGTTGGAGTATAAGAGAATAAGTAGTCCCCATTTAGAGAACTATTCAGGAAAGGCAGATGAAGAAATTAAGTTTTAATGAAGGTGGGGTAATGGTAGGAATGTTCAGTGAGGAAGTTGAAGGTTGGGGAAGATGGGGATTTCTAACAGCACAGTAAAATGGTTCAGGCGAGAGAAAATATGAGGGAGAAGCCCAGTCAGTGCAGCATGATGACAGTGTGGGTGAAGATCAGAAAAAGCAAGGGTCTGTTGTAATAACTTCTAAAGTTTCACCCTTACTACTCCATCACTCCCTCCTAAAACTTAATGCTGGTGGTCTTCTAATAGGTGGGGGCACTCAGATATTTCAGGAGTCAGCTGTCTCTTGGATGGATTTTAATAAACCTAGGAATGTTGACTTGTGCTTACGATACCTCATTGTTTTAAGTAAAAAAATTACTTTGTGCTTTGAAGTGAGTAGTGGTGCTAAAGAAGGAAGTATAAACAATGGCTGAGTTTTTTTTTTCCTCTAGAGAATAGTTACTAATGCCTTTTCAAAGAAGATAGCATGTATGAGACATAATATGATACTTGTCTTTTTTTGAGTTAACACTGTGCCCTTAAAGTTACTCCACACTGTCCCAGATGGCAGAATGTCATTTTTTTAATGGCTGAATATGTCATATCATATGTATAAGGTTTATTCTCTGTATATGAAGTTTCATTCATTTTCTTTATCCATTCATCGATTGGTAGACATTTAGGATGTTTTCATGTCTGCAAATAATGCTGTATATCTTTTTGAGTTATTGTTTTGGTTTTGGGATTTTGTTTGTTTTCTGTTTTTGTAAGTACCCAGAATTGGGATTGCTATATCACTTGGTAATTCTACTTTTAATTTTTTGAAAAATTTACATACTGTATTTCATGGTGACTGTATCAGTCTACATTGTCCCATTTGGGACAGTGCACAAAGGTTCCCTTTTCTCCAGCCATGCCTCTGTATACTTTCTTGTCTTTTTGACAACAGCCATTTTATCGTATGTGTAATATCTCATTGTGATTTTGACTTATGTTTCCCTGATAACTAGGGTGATGTTGAGAATCTTTTTTTGTGAATTGTTGGCCATCTGTATGTCTTCTTTGTAAAAATAATGTTCATTTAAAAAAATGTTTCTCCCCCAAAAGTCTGTGGCTAAAGATTTATTATCTTTGGTACCCTCATGGCTTCCATTTTTGCTTAAAAATATTAGTATTGGTACTTTACTGTCTCACAAATTAAAAAATGAAACAAGGTATAAGAAAATATTCTAATATTTGTATAAATTTATCTGCTACAACTAGAACAAGATGGTAAAACATCTGGAAAGTATGGAACTGTCAGGCAACACTACCACATTACAGTTGAAATGTTTTTTCTCAGTGAGTATGTGGAAGTCTGGCCTAAGAATCACAGTTTAGAATACGAGTATCTAGTCACTGAAGTGGAAGACACTAATCCATACTAAGAGTGAAAAGCGGAAAGTCCATGTTGGGATTTTAGGGATGACTTCACTGAAGAGATGATTCTATGAACATTTCAGTTTGCAAATATGAGTAAACACAAAGACCTGTGATTTATGTAAATGTAATGAAAGTTTTTCAGGTCCTATTTTGTGGTATATTTGGGGCAGGTGTTTGTATTGTGAATATTATAGCCAATATGTAGAAACCAGCTCTCTTTGCAGCTAGGAACACACGGATGGTTTTGTGAGCTGGTCATGTGACTAAATAAAATGAAACAGGTTTATTAAGAGCTTAACTGAGACATCAACACATAGTAAAGAATTTATTATACCAATTATTTAGGAGTGCTTTTAAAAAGTCATTGCTTTATATTTAAATTTACCTGTTAACACTTTTCCCTATTTATTACTTGTGATCTTTTATAGCTAACTAGCTGTGGATGCATTATCAATGTGTTTTCCCTGAACCATTTGAGCGTAAATTATATGTATTCTGACCTTTTATATTTAAATACTTCAGAAAGAGATATTCCCTTACAGAACCCCAATGTGACTCTTAAGTTCATAAAATCATTTATGAACTTTTTTAAAGTCTACTATCCACATATCAGTTTGGTTAGTTGACCAAACAGTGTCCTTTATAGCATTCTCTACTACATGATTCATTCTAGGGCCAGGTGAGCCTTGATGGTAGGTTTTCAGTCTTAAGTTTGCATTGGGCAGTCAATTTTTATTTGTGGTCTTTCCATGCTTTCTCCTTGCAGGCTGTCTTCTCCAACCCCATCTCTGTTGTATTACTGCTTTCCCTTATGGTTCTAGTGTCAAATTTAGGGGGTCTCACCCCCTGCCGTTGCCGGTGAAGAAGTTTCTCTGTGGATACAGGCAATTGTGATTGGCCATTGTAGATGATCTCCTCTGCCTGCCTCAGTTTGCAGCTTTGCTGGGGGGGCCTATTCCCCAGTCTTTGGCTTTTCTTTCCTCTTCCATAAAGTGGGGAGGGGCGCCTTGCTCTCCCAGAAGGCATCTCTGAAATGAGGTCTTGGGTCTTCCAGACCCTGCGAGCGCATAGGTGTGCTTCTATAGCTGTTTCTTCTGTCTCACCTGGATTGGGTCTTTTAATTGTTCATCTGCTGTGTCTAGCTCAGGCTTGTGAGCTGGATTTTTGCCTGGTCCCTCACCCATTTTATGATGGGGTTTGTATTATGTACCTCTTGTTCCTCCTGAGGATTAACTGGAGGGTGATGAAATGGAGAGGGCAAACCCTGCCCACCATCCCGTCCGTGTGTCCCCCCCCCCCCCCCCGCCCACCTGTGTGCTGGTACTTCCCTGCGTGGGGGCGGGGCCCGGATGTCCATGCATGTGCCATCCCAATCCCGCCTTGGGCCAATCCTGGGGGCAAATGCCTCAGTCTATCTGGGCTGGAGTTGGCTGCCCCGTGCAACAACCATCCACTGGTGGATGGGGCTACAACCCCATCCGTGTTCCCTCATGGACTCTCCAGACTTGTGGGGGCTTAGCTTGGGGTTTTCTCCGCCCTTGCTCTCCGATGGCTAGGGGTGGAAGGGTGGGAGCCCAGGGGGCCACATGGAGGCCTTTGGCAGTGCGCAGCTGGCCTGCACACCCTTGCGCCCTCCTGTCCGAGGCCTCCCCTTCAGCCTCCCCTCCAGGCGCAGGGACCTGGAAGGGGGGGTGTGGCCCCTCCCCACCTGAACCTGAGGTGGAAGGGGCGGAGTTACCCCCTGTCTACCCCGGGGGTGGGCAGCTGGCCTGCATGCCCTTGCGCCCTCTGGAGGAGAGGATGCTACCTGCCCAAGGTCTCCCTTCCAGGCGCGGTGACCTGGAAGGCGAAAGGAAAGGATTTCTTTTTAGAATAACAACATTTCAAGGTGCATCTCATGCTTGCTCCAGCAGTGCAGCCAGCCATTTCTCTAAGGATACTAGATTGACTAGTTGGGAATTGTGTTAGAGGTAGGAGCTGAATGGTAATTGTGCTCCTGGCTGTTGTGGGATCAGTTTAGTTTTCCATTTTTTTTTCTGTTTCTATTTATCTTAAATTGAAAATTTTGAGAGTTGGAGAAAAGTGTTTTCACATATTGATCTCATTTGATTTCCACCACAATCTGATAGAAGAACCTTTTTATAGGTGACAACATTACATTAATTCAAGGGCTAGTCAGTAACTTTCCTTAGGTTACAGAGTAAGTTATATATTGTACCTTTGAGCGTATGTATTTGTTCCAAATATTGGCTTAGTGTTCTTACTTATGTCAGTTCTTTCACAAGGGAGGTTTTTCCCAGTTTGTGAAGAATGGGATTCCAGTATAGTTTTAACCTTTAGTTTCCCCATTTTGGGTTGGGCAGTTATTGGCCTAAATTTAGCTGATGACCAAGGTGCTACTGGTGTAATTCTATAGCTCTTGCATTGGTGACATTAGTCAATGCAAAACATTTTTAGAAAGTCAAGGAAGATTATGTCTTTATTATTAAGATTATTATATTAATCTTATATTAAATAAGATTATTATATTAAGATTATTATAATCTTCCAAATGGAGGGCTGTCAGAACGAGGATAACGTTCTTTGTTTCTATGTGGAGATTGAATAACCCTGTGTTGGTGGACAGCTGCTATCTATTTTGGTAGGCCATTGATAAAGATGCTAATGTTTTTCAAATCACTAATTTTTGCTTAATGGTAGTAATTGCTTTAATATGTTATCTAGGAATAGCAAGTATTACCGCATAAAGAACCCATTAATCTAGGTTAAAAATAAAAATCATCCTTTGTGAATTTGTATATACTACTATTATGTACATCTGAGTAAAAGCTTTATTTTGATTTTTTTATGGCTTAAAACTTTTTATTAACTTAATTTTACTAGATAGCTTTGAAATTTATCACTAAATTATATAGCAATTAAGGCTCAGCATTTTGGTTAAAGGGTATTTTTAACGACCCTACTTAAGACATTTTAAAAAAATCAATTTTATCAATCAAAGTGGACTTTGATTATGATGATTAGTATTTACAAGGAACTTAAATACTTGGAAAAACTAACATACTTAACAAATTGAATAGAAATATCTTTAACTGGAAGACTATTATAAGTATAAAGTGTTGCTAAATTCTGACTTGCTAATAAAGGATTTAGATGTGACATTGTCAAATCAGTGAGAATTTATTTAGTGCTTATTATGGACCCAATACAGATTGAAAATAAGTATGAAATATATACTGTAAAAGATACTGCTAAATATACCGTGTTTTCACCCTAGACACCTTTCAGTTGTAATCATGAGTTTATCAGATTGCTAGAACAAAGGTTTAAATTTATTTGCACTTCCTAATTTTAGTAGTCAGAATTTTGCTCAAGGGCCTATGGTCAGTATCTGAAGTAATACTGATTTTTTTTTTAATACTGATTTTTTTTTGGTTTAATTTTGAGACATATAGAAAGATTAAAAATTTTATCTTATTGCCCAAACATAAACATACTGAGATCATATTCTAATTTTTTTTATGCTTTATGTGTACTTTATAGGTGCAGTGAAAAATAAGGGTTTTACCAAATTGGACTCATAATGTAAACTTTGTAGCTTAAAAAAAATTTATCTTAATATATATCTTACATAATGCAAGCATTTTGTTGCCTTTAAATATTCTGCATTTTTTTTTGTTTGTTTAGTACTCCTTGGTATGCTTAAAAGTTAGCTAGTAGTCAGCTCATCTTGTACCTATAGATAATTCCCAGCCTCTAAATTTAGTATGTTGTCATTTATCTCTTTATATTTAAGTGTCTTTTCCATGCCTCTGAGTTATTTTTTATGGTATTAGAAATAAAGCCCTAGGTTAGTGAGTAAGAATATTTCTAAGAGTTTTAACAAAAAATTTACCATTAGAAAAGTTGAACTAATTTTTATCCTGCATACAAAGAAAACACCCTTTTCTCCATTATCACTAGTATGTTTCAATAGATAATAGTTCCACATTATGCAAAATACAGAAGTCTTTTATTTCTGTGCCTTGCTAGCTAGTGTGCTTTGAGTAGAGGAGTTCTGCTAAGAGTAGAATCACTAGGATTTATTGTTATTGTAGTCTGTGCCTGTAAATTTGGTAAAAGTTGTAATTTTGTTAAAAAAAATTCTTCACAGTTAAAGTTAAATGGCATCTTGCTGGTTTGCTCTTTGATCATTCCTGGAGAATGATTATCTGTTTATCGTCTATTTGTGTTTCTGCTGTGAATTGCCTGTTCATATCCTTTGCCCATTTTTACATTTAGGTGTTCATTCGTGTTGTGAATTCTTTGTATACAAAGGCTGTAAACTCTTGTGATGCTACAGTTTTCCCAGTGATCTTTTTTATATCCTAGTGGATATTTTCTGTATACTAACATAGCACAATCACTATTGCAGTTAAATTTTTACCTTCTGATCTTTTTAAAAGTGATTCTGAATTCTGCTTGGAGATCATTTTTATTGGTGGTTTTTTTTTTCCTATTTCTGTCAAACCGACCTAGTTGCCTAGTTCCAGGCTACAGTTGTAGGGAAGAGCCAAAAATTTAAGAACAGTTTTTGGATTGTACACTCAACTAACTGTACTAGGGGTGTTGGTGCCATCTAGTGTCCTTGTCAGAAAACAAGGTCCATGGAATGCTCTATAATTACCATTTGGAATAAATATCTGGACATAAAATTCAGAGAGGAATTTTTGTTATTCATCAGTTTTAACATTATATATATATTTAAAAGATTATAAGTTAATTTGGATTTGACACATTGTACTGAATTAATACTTGAATTTCGCTATTACATTATGGAATGAACTTTTGATCTTCCCAAAGCCATGCACTTACGTGAAAATGAAATCTAAATTAAATCTCAGATCTATTCAAATCCTAACTAGTGCAAGTCCAAATTTCAAAGTACTTTGGATCTTTTGGAATAGCTATGTATTTATTTTAGCATATAAGAAGCCAGCGTTTATTTAGTTCTCTTTGAATGTAATTGCTTCCTTTATCTCTATGAATTTGGTGTTCATTTTTAGTAGCGTATATGAAATTGTCTATAGATGTTAAAATGCTCATTATTTTCTTGGTATTTTAATTTATATTGCCGTTCAGTTTCTATACTTAGTCTTTTTCCATGCCTTGAGTTTGTAGTTAATGTTGAAGTGCTATAATTCAGTCCATAGAGGGCATTATATTACAGCATATGGTGTTAGACAATATTATTTAATACTTTGCAGTGATGAAACATAAGTTTAGTTTCATAAGAGCTCAGAATAGTTAACTTTTGGGATATATTTGAAATATATAGCTGTAATTTATTTCTTTATAAATAAGGAAGAATCTTGCCAGAAAGTGGAAATAATGATTTAATTATCAAGGTTTATATTCAACAGAGTCTAGCACTGTCAGTCCAGATGACCACCTTTTTTTCCTTGATCTCGAAACATCGTAAAGAATACAAACCAAAAGAGAAGCATGAATTTTTAGTAGTACCTATATGCTATGATGCGTAATTGTTTGATAACGCTAATTAGATCTCTCAGTTTGAAAATAAGAAAGCTGAGTTTCTCTTTGATTCAGAAGTAGAAGCAGGAAAGAAGTGGAAAAGGAGTATCTCAGGAGAGCTGTCTGGGATGTACTTAAAGCTTGTACATCACTGCCTCTTCCAAAGTAACAGGCTTCTCCTGTCTGAAATCCTGCAGTTAGTTACAGTCAAAAAAATACACATTCCCGTACACACATGGGGAGGGGGAGAATTTGTGAGAGGGTTAAAGAGAATTGTGATTGTTTTTAAGTAGGACTTGAGTTAATCATGTAATTAATGCTGCAAATGAGATAAATGTACCAAGAAGATAGGAGTTTTGGGATTGGAAACTTGAGTGTAAGTCATTTTAGTGATTTAAGAGCATGATTTCCTTCAGAAAGGAGTTAGTTATGCTTTCATAAACATTTAAAAGCTATGGAAGAAGTATTGGGGATTTGGATGTTGAGGAGTGGGAAGCTGCCAGACTTGAACTTTGAAAAATTTATTAGGCTCATTTTGAGTTCTGGAAAAGAATCCCCACTCTCCCCCTACCTTCCACACACACAGTGCAGTACAACTTAGAACGTTTAGACACATGTATCTAGGCAGAATATTTACTTGCATTATAAATACAGGAATCGTCCATAACCCTCTCCTTTGGAAGCCTCTACTTTCAAGAGAAAATAGGTTCCTTTCCCAAATAATCAAAATGCTTTGCAAGTATCTACTTGTAGATTTATCTCTATTGTCAGAAAGTTGAAATAATTGTTTAGTGATCAAGACTTGTCTTCTAATCCTCGGCTTAGAGGACTGTCTGAAAATTATCCTTGAAGGAAGTTTTCATTTTTTTAAAAACAAAATATTAACTATTTGAAGAAAAAAAATAAATAAGCATAACTTATAGAAATGCATAGTTTGTGTGTGGGGGCACTTAAAAGGTAAACTATTGTTTAGAATCAAATGGCTTAATATGAATTTTCTTAACAGGTGTCTGATGTGCCCTGTCTCTCTGTAGTTTTTGCATTATAGTAACAGTATATAGCTAACACTTACTATGCATGTACCCCTTTCTGCCAGGCAGTGTCCTAAGACTGGCATATATTAACTTATTTGATCACAATAACTAGCCTACATACATGATTTTGCATCTTTAACAAATTTGTCTCATCAACGTTTCAACTTTAAGCTCTTTTTTCTTAGTTTACTAAAATTAAAGCAACTCTTAATGGGGAAAATGTAATTTGATTTATATAAGCTAGTTTTCCCTGTGAACTTAGTAGCTTAATTTGTAAAGACCATGAAAATTAAGTATTAATCTGTAAGGTTGAACTCCAGGGCCTCTACTTTGAATTTTTAATCTGCCAGGGGAGCAATTAAGTATATTTAATGTTTTGATGAATGACTACTTTTTAGATTACTACACTAAGTTAAGTACCAGAATATGAGTAATAAAAATGGTAAATAACTTTATTTTTTGTCTTAGCATAGGAATCTGAACTTAAAGTGTGGGTACTGTTTGATTACATTAATCCTGATGCTCCAGTACTTACTGACCTTCAGTTTCAAGGGATATTTCTCAGAAAATATTATCTTGGAGATATTTCCTACAAACCGAGTAGTTTGGGATGCCAGACTATCACATGGAGAGGTGGACCTTTTCAGCCACTGTATGACTAGTGACAGCATTTGCAAACACTAAGGAAAGAGTGCAGTGAATTTTTAAAGTTGAAAATTAAATGTTAACTCTTGTGCTGAGAATGCTAGAATCTTTAAAAATTGCATTGCTTTATTTACATTTGGAACTAGAAAAGCACCTAGGGATGTAGATGAATAATCTTCAAACCGCTTCTGATGTTGAGATATTATTTTGCAACCCACAGTTTTACAGCAAGTTTCAAAAAACTTATGCCTATTTTAGTGTAGCTATATACATTATTAGGAAGCATGTAAGTTTTAATAAGCTACACATAAAACTGTCATATTACATATTTTAAAACATTTAGCTGATTTGCCGAATATTAACTTTTCTGTTTAGTTACAAGTAAAAATTAGTCAGAAAACAATTTTCACTGGAATGATGCCAGTTTTCTAAGGTTGAACACAATTTTTAGACATTCTGTGATTTATTAGTAAAGTCTGTTTGCTTTTACGTCATTTTTCCCAAGGCAAATGATATAATTAGGACATGAATGCTTCTAAGTTAAGACTCTATTCTTAGTGCTTGTCTAATAGATACTTATTGAAAGATTGAGTTGGAACAGGTGATGATTAAGAATAAGTGTGTTTTTAAGTCTGTGGGTTCCTATACTTGTAAAAACAAAAACTTTACAGTACAAAGACGAGGTTACCGAAGTTCCACAAAAACATTTTCTGTTGAAGTAGCTTATAGTCCATAAACATTGACTCTTCTCATTCTCATAAAGACCACAAAGTACTGAGCATTTTAAAGCTTTAATAAACAGGAGAAATCAAGGAGAGACAGCATTTTCCAGGTTTAAAATACAAGCTATTTACCTTCCCGATCAGTTCATTTTTTAAATCTTTAGATAATCGTTGATTTTACAGTAATTCTGGTTTAAAAGACCCAAATCTGAAAGCCGTATGTGATTTTTAAGTGCTTTCAAAATATGTTCAGTGGCTAGCTCTGCTGAGAACAGCCCCCTTTCCTTTCTTTTGGTAGCTTTCCCCTCCCCTTCAAAAGTAGCTGCTTTTGGTGTGTTCGCCCAGCACAGACTGGAACAATAAACAGATAGAAGGAAGGCGGGAGCTCAGGAGCTTTAGCAGCCTAGTTACGGATTGCACGGATTGCACTGCGTCAGACTCCCCACACCCAGAGGCGTCAGGTGACTTCAGTCCTCTGCAGTCGTGCAGCAGACTGCAGACTTCGCTTCAGGAAACAGAGCTTTCATGTCTGGGGTAGATTTTTGTGGTGACAGCTTTTCTGTTGGTATGCATAATTGATAATTGCACCTGCAGGGCCGATCGAGACAAGCGATGGACGGTCAGAAGAAAAATTGGAAGGATAAGGGTAGGATATAACTGCTTCTTAATCTTGTATTGTTTTTTTATGCGATCATAATATATTTGTATGAGAATAAACCTTGCAGTTTAGTTACGTTTTGGATAGAGAATGAAACCTATGAAAGGCTAAGTGTGAAGGATTAAAAAAAGCTATTTCACGTATTTTATTTACGTTTGGTGGTGTACGCCAAAATGTCATCTTATTTTTTTCCACTGTCATTTGATTTAGTTCTTGTTCTTTTATTATTGTAGAGGTTCTGTTCTTTAATCTTGCACATTGTGAACAATACAGTTCTAGCATTTCATTTGTCACTTTCGTGTGGTAAGTCCCCATAGCTGTTTTTAGCTGTTTTTTATTCCGTAATGAAATATTTTCTGTCTTAGTGTTTTGCTTGTATGTATGTATGCATGTATGTATGTATGTATGTATTTTTGAGGTGATTTTGGTGTAGTTGGAATTTTATTCAAAGGTTTAATAATTAAGAGCAGTAAACCCATTTTCTTTGAACAGCTGATTTAGGAGAGGACTGGGTGCCTTTTAATTAGATTATTTTTGTATATATTGAAATTGCTGAAATGTATACACAGTAGTTAAATACATGCTTATATTAGAGTCACTAACCTTTGTCCTTGTAATAACCAATTGGCTATCTTGATCTGCTTCCCTCCCCCTCAGAAACCCAGATCCTTTCAAGTCTCAGTGGAGCATTGTGTAAGAATTTAAGTCTGTAAGCGGCAAAACGTTGACGTTGATGAATGTTGTAAAAAATATTTTATTATGTAGTTAAGTGAACCATTAAAGAAAAAGTAGGTAATGGACTGGATATCTGACCTCTTATAATGAGTAATATTTAAAAGTGCTGCGATGTTTTTTGTACAAGCAGACATTCCACACAAGCCTTCCCCCCTCCCCCCCTTTTCTTTTGGCCACATTCAAGTTTTACTCTTTTTAAAAAATGCTATTTCCTTCTACAGCAGATTTATTAACAGGACTGGTGGTATGTTTCTAAAAGCAGTATGTTAAGCTAATTACATTATCTTTTTAAAAATGTGTTCAGTAAAGAAATGTGGGGAACAGGTGAATTTAATACTGAGTTCATATTGAGATACCAGAAAAAATTTATTGTTTTACTTTATAGAGAATATTACAACTTTGCATTTTTTACCTTTCAGTTTCTTTACAATGAATTTCATCGTTAGGACATCTATTTCTTTATCCTTCCATTATCATTAACAAAGTGAAACTTAAAATGATAGACTAGTTTTTGATAAACAAGTGATCGTAATGATACAATAAATACAGGCTTTAAAAATAGGTGAAAAGTCACATTAAGGCCTATTCTGCAATCTTAGGACTTAATCATTTCAGTGTGGGCCTTTAATAACATTTGAAGTTCTTTATTTGCTAACTAATTGATACTTTGAGATGAGAAATTAAGGTCCAGTATAATCTCTATTATATCAGATTTACTTTATTATTTTTAGACACTAAATCTGAAATAGAGTTTATTCTTTAATATCTGTGAGGACTTGCTTCATGTGTAAATGGAATGTTGTAACTTTTTAGTAACTTGTTTTTTGCTTTTTCACTTAGGTAGTTTTCTTGGTTATCTATCTTTCTTACTATGTTTCCAGCTTCATTGACTAAGGTGTATTTTAGTACTATTAGCTAATTTTAATGTAAATTATAGATAATGACTTAAATGGAAATCAATAAAGTTGCCATTTGATGAGTGTTTTTGTAGAGGATGACAATAAAGAATCTCATTTAGGCTCTAGGTACAGTTTTATAAAATACTGTGCTCTAATTTTTCCTCTCCCTTTGTGTCCCACTGTAAGTACCCATAGTTGAAATCATCTAGTAATGCTGATTTACAGCAGTATAAAAAGCAGTGAGAAATGCTCCAGTGTCAAAGTTTGGGTTTGTTTTGTTTAATATTTTGCTGACTAATTAGTATTAAAGACATTTTTCATGTCAATACTAATATTAATAATTTGTGTTCTTTTACATGGTCTTGACTTTGGTTTTTCTGTTCTCATCAAGGTACTTACAACAAATGAAATCTACATAATATTTGATTATTGGATTTATATATAAAGAATATTAAAACAATCCAGAGATTTTTTTTTAAAGAGCTTCAATAGAAAGAGATGGGTGTGTTTGGATAAGAAGAGAGAAGGATGTAACTACAATCAGGGTGTAATGGAGATAGTGAATATAACTTTCCGAATAGAACAATATTTACAGAAGATTAGTGTATCTAAAGAATATAGAAAATTTAGAAGGTCATGTTTCCTAAGATTTCTGTATAGATGTGAATCACATTGTAGAACATTGGAATTCTTGAGATCTCCTCAGACCTATGAAATTGCTAGGGAAGATCTGGTAGCCTGTATATTAAGCATCTTGGTGTTCTCTATTATAATTGGACAACTTGAAGAAACATCAATCTAGGTTTTAAAATTTCAGTTCTGCGACATTGTGATTTTGGCCAGAGGAAGAAACTTAACTTCTTGGGTTCTGGTTTTGAGGTTATCAGGTTTTATGAAAAGATAGAGTGGATCATGGTTTTTGAATTTTATCATAAAGGAATTAAGAGTCTTTGGAAATTTAAAAGTAGAAAGTGATTAATTGATAGCAAGTAGCAAGTTATTAGGAAGATTGGTTTGGAGGTGTTCTATTGATAATTTGGAGAAGAGCTTAGAGGCCAAAGTTAGCATGATCATATATGTGTTCAGATTTTTAAGCAAGTGGTGCTTGAACTTGGCTTGAAGTGTGGGATTGGAAAGGATTGACAGATATAAAAACCTCTAGCAAAGAGTGCTTGACACCTGACAGATTTGTGGGAGGTGAGTAGGAACGCAAAGACAACATGAAATGTCAGTTAATGTGACAAGCTGGCAGTGCTACTGCCATGGCTTCTGTAGAAATAAACTCACTCAAGTACATACAAGTGTGATACCAAGTTTGGTGTTAGAACCTTCAAGTTTGAGATGATAGATGATCTCTAAAATGGTGGCTTGAGTGACAAAGAATTTAATGCAAAGTGTGATGAATGAATACCATGAGGGAAATCTGCACAGAAAAAAATTGAAAATTAGAGAGGTGTAATACAGAAAATTTAGAAGCCTAAAATCTACACTCTAGTGATGTGCTGCACCAGGAAAGACCAGGAAGTTAGAATTAGAGCAGTAAACCAAACAAGGTAAGATAGTATTTCACCACTATTTCATAGGAGAGTGGGGAGAGAATATTCAAGAGGAAATGAGTGATCGACTACTACAGAAAAAGGTGGTATCAATGAACATCAAGAAATGGTTGAGCCCTGTTGAATTTTAGGAATATGTGCCATCCTGTTATTACTAATGCTCCCTAGATATGGCCGTTAATGTGCTGTAGATGACCTTTGGAAAGTTTCTTTAGGATGGGAATAGTCCTAGCATTAATGGTCAGTGAGAGAAAGTGACTTTGGGCCAGTTTGGGAGCATCCTCCCTTCTAGAGACTCTGGGGCTCATGAACTTTACTTTTGATATGCCACTTTCAATTTCTTGCATAGTTTTAATGAGTCTGTGAGTATGAATACAGGTGTATGCATACACTAAGGTTCATGTAGGTAGCGAACAGAGGCCAGGCTCCTGAAAATGGTTTGTTGCTACTCTGCAAGTGGGAAAAGAAATGCCCTAGAAGGGAACTTTGACTTCAGCCAACTTTGGACTTACTGATGGTAGGGAGGCACCTGCAGAACTAAACTTAAACCCAGTGTATGCAGTAGATACTTCTTCTATATTTTGGTTTTGTAACGCACACATATATGATATAGAAAAGACAGAAGAGTGGAAGAATGCACATGGTGGTTTTGGTGTATGTTTTTTTTTCAATGATGTATCTGTGTATTGGGGGGAGTCAATGGTACATTTTATTCTGGAATCATCTTCTGGTGTCATTTTTCTCCTACTAAATGAGAAAATGTCTTTGCTTCAGATATTGTACATTGTTTTAGTGACGTAGTATTCTAATACTATACTGTAGTGCTGCTAACCCCATAGTTAAATGCTCAAATTATTCCTAAAGTTTGTGTGAGTATGAACAAATGCTAAAATGAGTATAATCGAATGAAATTTGTTTCTGTCCAGATTACTTACTAATTGTCAGGCTGTAGTATTTGGGCTCATGTTGCAAATGGCTTTTCACAAAGAGTATACAGATTTTTTTTTTTTTTGAGACTCCGTCTCACTATGTTGCCCAAGGTTGTTTTAAGCCGTTAAGTGAGTGTCCTGATACCTTGGCCATGATTACATGAGTTTTTGATGGTTTCAGCTCTTCCTAAAATATATTTGTCAGTGTTGAATTACTTGATGAGAAACAGGTTTATATTTTAAAAGGAGTAAATTTGCAAGTTCTCCATTTGCATATTCTCCAATATATGTTTTTAAAGACTTGTATAGATAACTAGTGGTAACAATGATGTAAGTAGTTCTCACTACTTTATTTCCTCCTAACTCTTCACCAAAACTTGTAGCTTGTTTTTCCACTAAGTCCTGTGCCACAGACAATCAAATTGTGGCTCCAAATCAAAGCACTTGAGGGGTTTCCTGTACTTTTCAAATGAAATTTTCAGTATCTGTCCTTGTCCTGGATTTCAAAAACGTACTCCGAGGCTTAGTCCCATCGTTCACAGTTCCATCTCCCCTCCCCCCTTGTCTCCTGACACATTAGCAGACTTGTTCTTTAATCAGGCCTGTTCTTGGCGTTTGCTCATTTTTCTTTCCCGTCTAGCATGCTTCTTCTTCCTGTTTCATTTGCCCTAAGAGCTGCTTGTCAGAAATTCCATCCTCCCAAGTGGAGGTGACTCAGCGACCCCCAGAACTCCCATCTCTTGATCTCTCCTTGTCTTCAGTGCAGATTATGTGTGACTTATGCGGGACTCTGCCTCACCTAGGACCCTCTGAGTTTCTTTGTTATTCGCCTGGCTTCTCTGTAAAGTAAGATTAAGCGCACGGATGTTTGGCCAGGTTTATTCTCGCCCTTGAGCCCTAGACATCCATTCTAGGAAATATTTTTAAATGTCCTTTTCAACTGGGAAAAAGAAAAAATCTTCTGCTTTGCCCTTTCTTAAAGGAACAATTAAGCACAGTAAGCAACTTTTAGAAATTCAGCTTTTCAATTATAACCTGTAGACAAGAATCTTAATCATTGTTTATTTCAGCTTTACAGATAAGGGAATCAAGAACAGTAGATTAAATTATTTGTTCATTATCACATAGTTGGTGGCTTGGGGTGTGGTGGTGTCATTGTTTTATTTTGCAATCTGTCGTTGTATAAGAACAACCAAAGATTGAAAAGTGTAGATGCTAGAATGGACATGTTTTGATACTCTGTTTGTAGTCTCACGTGGTTTCTTGTTGAACCTGGTGTGTTTTTCTCTGTGTGGTCTAACTCTGAAGTGTAAAGGATGGAGTAGTTTTCTTACCAGTTGTGAAGGCAGGGTAGGTGTGGCTGATCAGCACTGCCTGAAGGCCAAACCTACTGGGAACTCTGGGGCCTGGAGTATAATTTCACTCTGTTGCTTCCGGATTAGGTTACAGCCTTGTATGTAGGAAAAATATTAAGTAGGGAATAGAATTCTCTTTATTGTCTAGGTATCCCTGAGGTTCCTCTTTCATTTATCCACTTGATCTTACATTTTGCTAGCATCTGGCTAAAAGATGTTCTTTAATTTTAGTCACTGTTTCTTTTTGCATCTTTGGAGCAATATTTTGAGAACAACTTACATGTTTCTTTTATTATGGATAGTGGCTGTTGCATCTCCACTATTTTATTTTCTATGTATCATTTAAGGAGTATTGATAACCCTGCAAGTCTGTTGAGTTTGGTGTTGCATTAGATTTAGGAGTTTCTATGCCCAGACTGTAGATTTTCACAAGACTGTAAGGAAATTATAGTTGTTTCTTGTTGTATATACTTTTTATCATTCAAATCTAGATTAATTTAGAGTGGCGTTTCCTGGTATGAGTATTTTACTCCTTTTCTCTATTGGGTTAGCCATTTATTCATTGAACGTTTATATTGAGTATGTGGTAGCTATTTAAGATTATAGAAATTTTAATATAGCTGATCTAGTAGTGAAGTTTTTTTTCTTTTTTGTATTAGTATTTTGCTTTGAGTTTACTCTTCCATTCCATGTTAAGCGGTTCAAGTTTCTAGAGTTACCGTGCAGCATATTTTCTGTTTGGTTTTTATTGGTAGGAGGGAGGGTTTGAGTTGTGATTTCCTACTTCTGTGGCTTGATTTCTGTTTCTTGTAATATTTGGATGCCAGCAAGAAGTAAAATGTAGACCTTAATAAATTCTCCATTGAACCAGTATATTTTCATTTTAGATTTCCGTTTGTATAAGTCTTGACCAATTCTAACTTAAACAGCTACATTTTTAGCAAAAATGTGTCAGAAATAATAGGTTTTTCATTGGAAGAGACCTTTTAATAATGACCTTCCTACTGAAGGTGTTGATAAAAGTTTGTGCAGGAATGTGGACTCAATGGCTTGGAGTAAGTATAGAGAACATGCGTAGAGAGAAGATAAATTTAACTTAACCTTAAGAGAAAATGAAACTAGCTACTTGAGTTTTTTAGTGGGAAAATTAGTATGTTTTAGAGAAATGAGAAGTTGGAATTATTTTCTGCTGTATTTTTTCTCTTACAAAGCTGGAAACAATAAATAAAGCTGGAAACAGAATAAAGATAAAAGAAATTCTTTTAAAATGACATTAATTGGTGAATTCATAAATGAAGCCTGTGTTGATGTGTTATTCTCTATCAGAGAAATCTGGATTATCTTTAGGAGGCAACAAGTAGTTATTCTCTATCAGAGAAATCTGGATTATTTTTAGGAGGCAACAAGTAGTTTTCCTACGACATAATGAGTCATTTTCCAGTTGAAAATGTTTAGTGTAACAAAAGTGGACTGCTGAGAATGAATTCATGTCATAGCAAATAATGAAAAGGGAGAGATTTGATTGACTTATCTAGCAGGAAAAGCAACTGCTACTTAAATAACTTAGTTCTTAGCAAAATTTTGATTGCAATCAGTTTATAAAGTTCTTAAAATGAATAGATTATGAATCATGGTTTTGGACTTTTGAGGTGTTTATACCACAGAATTGTTTGATAGTATGGAATGGGATCTTTCCCTTTCTGGTTAACTCCGCATTGGATCACATATACTGGTATTTACAAAAAATGTTCGGGGGTTTTATTGACTTTGCTAGTGGTTCTTTCTTAATCTTTTGAGGTCAGATACTCTCCTTTGAAGTGCTTTTGAATTGTTAAGTCATTCACAATAATAGCTCTACAAATGTTGCTGTTTTAAGAAGATTGATAGTTGTGTATGTGGTTGGTATGTGTTGTCTTAATTATATTTGCACTATATGTTAAATATATATAGTTATGTGCCGTGGTGGTCCAGCCTCGGTGGGGAATGGTGCCTGAGGGAAGGGGTGAGGATTGCAATCAAGAAGATCTCTTGGGCAGGAGGGCACAGCGGCTTTTCTCTTGATGCCCTGGCCACGAGTTTATTTTTCATACAGCTTTTATACAATTTCTGTAACACAGTTCAGCAATTACAACAGTCTTTTGCTAGACATCAGTTTTGCTGGGGGCTAGCTTTCTGTAGGGGTCTGCTTATGTAGGATAGATGGTGATCACCAGACTTTCTGTAGGATTCCTTTGTTACCTAAACTGATAGTTTACAGGGCTTCCTGATATCTGTGCTTTACTCTCCCAGGCAAGAATTTGTAGTTCCTCATATTTGTGAGGATTTGTTCAGCGGGCAACCTTCTTTTGCCCTCCACAGTTATGGAGCTATTCACTTAACAGTTTTATTTTCAAAAGAAAGAGCAATTTAGACAGTTTCTAGAAATCTTGCAGTTTAAACAGAACAAGATTTACTCCTATCATTGAATATTACTGACATTCATTAGTCTATATATATGCTGTTAGCAGTTACTTTTCTCTTCCCAGTCAAGTTAGGGTTGAAACATTACTTGGCACCTCCAAGTAAGATAAACAAGCAAACCTGAATACTGAGATTCCTTTAAATACAAAATGTAGTATGATGGTAAGAGTATGAGTGACCTTAGTTGTCATAATGAATTACAATCTTAACACTTCATAATGTAACACTTGTAAACTTTTAGTTGTCTTATATAAAATGCCAGCCAGTAAATATAAAATATTGCCGTTTGTGATGATAATGTATACAAGGTACTCAACATATAGCGCTTACTCAGAATAGGGAATTACTAAATGTATAAAAGGCAAATAATAGATTTTATGCTAGTTCTGTGTAGAATGTTTTCCTCTGATATATATGTGTGGTGTTGAAATTAGCCAAAATAATATAATGCCAGAAGTAAGGAAGGTGAAATTTAGTGATTAAAAGAGGCAAGGAACTGAAATTGTGTTTATAGCTTCTAAAACTCTAGGAAGAACAAGAGGAAATGGCCAGAGAGATCCCCCCTCCCCCCAAAGTATTTGGTTGAGAGAGTCTGTAGCATTACTAGGTGTCCATCAACCTGGGATTCACAGATAGGAAGTTCGAAGTAAACTTAGTGTCTCTTTTTATTTAAGCAGTGCATTTAGTGTTTGATTGCTCTGCTTGACCTTGTCTCTTGAGGAATTACTTTTATTTAGGGTGTTTAGTTCACCAGGCATTTCCGTATGTGGAATATTTCGGCCTTGACTAGTTCCTTATGGTTAAGTATCATTTTTCTAGTTTCACACTTGGGGAACTAGGTCAAGTGATCATGGTCATTCTCATGTTAAATTGGAAGAAGAAATTGAACTCAGACTTCTTTCACTGTCTGCTAAAAGAGTTAAGCTTCTGTTTTGCACAGATCTTTTCCTGGACCTCTAGTATCAGTCACCAACTGAGTAAAAGGTTACTATGTGGTGCTGAATGATTTGACTGAATGCTAGTCACTTTTCCTCATAGTTGGGAAGAATTTAAGGTTTGCGAGTCCTAGTAAATATGTGGTTATTAATACGAAGATTGATTGTGAAAAATGACTAGAATTTTAATATTCTGATTTTTATATGTTGATTTTTAATTGCCTTTCTCATTCTCAATCTGACTCTATTATAGAAAGCTTAATATTTGTTTAGGAAATCAGTAGCTGGCCATTCCCTGTGCTCCCAGTGACAAGCTAGTTCAACTTTTTTCCTGAAAAATATTTCAAAATTAAAACTTAAGGCTAGCCAAGGAAGAGAACCTCAGTAAGAACTTGATTTGAGGTGAGGTGTAATTGGCTGACTCCTGCATGTGTAAGGCATGTGTGCTGGCACTATTTTTAGCTATGATAGTTTATGGCAAATGACAGTTACATGATTATCAAGTGTAGGCAACTGTTCTTCCTCTGTGTTGCGTCAGAAATTTTTATTTTGAAGGAAACACTGCAGTAATCTTAACTTGAGATTTTTGTCTAATAAAGATGCTACTGCTCCATGAACTAAACAAAAAACACAATCAAAATGAAGATTTTCAGATCATTTTAAACAAAAGTGGGCCACATAGCAGAGAGCAAATAAATTTTCCCGCAAAGAACAAAGTTTTTTTAAATTGATAAGAAATATTTAGTGATTCATAAGCATTCCTCATCAGCAGTCATTGTTAAATTAATCCCACATTTTCATAGGCATTCTCTATAAAAATAAAGATGAGGCCTAGGTATCTTAAAATAATTATTTCATTCTGTGATACAGGAGACTAAAGGAGTCACGAAAAGTTAGACTTCCCTTGTGTAATCCTTTTGTTTCAATTTTGTTTTCTCAAGAATAAAGGTTTTTTTTCAAGAATTAAATTTTACCTTTTTAAACATTATATCATATCAGATGAGGTAGCACTGGCTTAACAACACTAATATTTATCAGTCTAGTAAACCCTTCATGCTGAAAGAACTAATAAAGTGGTTGAAGAGAAATTCAAAATTAGCATGCTGGTGACCCTCTGGTTCTTAATTCAAATTGCCCCATTTATGATGTTTTCAAATAAAAAGTCTTTTATATTTCTAAGACTAATCTGGCTATTATTTGGGCAGTGCAGCACACATTAAAGTAGCAGATAATGAGAGTATATATAAAGATGAAAGGCCTTCATCAGTCCTTCAAGGTCTAGTAAGGAAGATCTGCCTGTAAAATAATACCTACTTTTGTGAAAGTTGTGAAAGCATTGCTGTTTGTTACTTAAAAGGTAGACATCTTAAAGTAACTAACAAACATAAAACATTAATCCTAATCAATACAAATGTTTTTTAATGTTTCTAATATAAATTGGAAATAGTGCATTCCTTAAACTGGCAGAAAATAGGCAGTCAGCAATATTTATTAGAAGTTTAGTTGGTTCAGAGAAACATGTTAAATAATTTTTTTAGCTTACTTTTTAATTTTTAAAATACATTTGTTTATTTTTGGTATATTTATAAAATTGTACAACTGTCACCAGTATCTAATTCTAGAATATTTTCATCACTCCTCAAGAAATCCCTTTTGGCAATCACTGCTGCCTGCGTTCTACCCCAAACCCAGCAGCCACTCATCTATCTACTTTCTGTCTTTCTGAAATTGCTTTTTCCAGATACTTATAAACAGAATCATATAATACGTGACCATTTATTTCTGGCTGCTTTCACTTAGCATAATGTTGTAGCAGCTATACTTACTGCACTCCCTCTCATTGTCCAAGAACATTCCATTCATTGTATGACTATACTTTATATCATCAGCCAGTCATCAATTGACAGATATTTTGATGGTTTTTTCTTTAAGGTTTTTATGAGCAATACAACTGTGAGCATTCATGAATAAAGCTTTGTGGACAGGTTTTCTAGTTTTCTGGATAGAAATTCCTAGGAGTGGAATTACTGGGTTTGTCATGTGGGTAAACAGTGTTTAAACTTAAGGAATTGCCTTATTTATAGTGGCTGAATTTTACATTCCTGAAAGTGGTGTAAGAGTATGCCAGTCTCTGTCACTTTTTGCCAGCACTTTCTATACTTCATGTTACTGATTTATCCATCCTATTTGGTCTGACCTAAGGTATCTGATTGTGGTTTTAGTGTGCATTTCTCTAATGACTAATGTCTTTGAGCACCTTTTCATTATTTATTGGCCATTTGTTTACATTGTTTAGAGAAATGTCTACTTGAAAGCTTTATCAGGTTTTGATTGGATTATTAATATCGCTGGAGTGGATATATTATTAATATCTCAGGAGGCATTTTGTAAATATTTTCTCCCATTCTGTGGTTTTCTCTGTCACTTTCTTGATATTCTTAGAAGCACAAAGGTTACTGATTTTAATGAGGTTTTGTTTATTTTTTTTTTTCTTTTGTTGCTTGTATTTTTGGTGTCAGCTAAGAAACTATTGCCTATCCCCCCCCCCTTATTTTTCTTTTAAGTGTTTTATAATTAAAGTTCTTTAGATCTTTGCTCCACTGAGTTCATGTTTTTATGTTGGGGCATCATTCCCTTTTAGTAGCTGACAGTTTTGTCCTAGCACCATTTGTCAAAAGAAACTGTTTGTTCTGCCCGGATGCATTGTCTGGGTGCCCTTGTTGCAGTCAGCTCACCATAATTGTGAGGGTTTGTTTTTTGGACTCTTAATTTACTCCACTGAGCTGTTTCCCCTGCACGACTGCCTAGTATCTTGATGGCTGTAGCTCTGCAAGAAGTTATCAAAAAAAAAAGTGTTGAATTCTCCAACTTTGTTCTTTTTAAAGATTGTTTTTGCTGTTCTGGATCTCTTGTATTTCCATTAGAATTCCCAGTTCGCTTGTGAATTTCTGTTCAAAGACAGGAATTTAATAAAGATTCCACTGTGGATCATCTTGGGGAGTGTTACCATTTTCAGTCTCCTTTAATCCACAAGCATGGATGTCCTTTTATGTATTTGTTGTCTTTAATTTCTTGAATGATCTAATTTTTCACTTTCTACCTTGCACTTTTAACTACTCCTGTTGTTTTTAAATTTTATTGAAAATGAACTTATTTTCTTATTACATTCTCTGGTTGTTCACATATCCTGCAAACTTTTTGGACATATTCTAATAGGTTTTGTGTGTGTGTGTGTGTGTGTGTGTGTGTGTGTGTAGTCTTTAATTTTTTACATACAGGGTTAAGTCATCTGAAAATAAAAAGTTTAATTTCTTACATTACAATCTAGAGGTCTTTTTCTTTGCTTTGTCTGCCTGCCCTGCTTCATACCTCCTTGACACTGTTGACCAGAAGTAGCAGGAGTAGATAGTTACCATCTTGTTCTTAGTCTGAGGCATGTGTTGGGGACGAGGAGTGTTGATGGGTACTCTCAACTTGTGGACAATTCGTTTCTGTTGAATGTTTTTTATGATGAAAGGGTGCTGGGTTTTGTCATATACTTTTCTGTTAGGATCATTGTGTTGTTGTCCTCCTATTAGAATGTTGATTTGAACCAGCATGTTTCATGTGATAAGTACCACTTGACCATCCTGTATATGTATTGCTGGAGTCACTGTGCCAGCATTTCGTTGAGGACTGTTGTGTCTGTTGATGAGGATTTGGTCTGCCTTCTCTCATGATATCTTGTGGTAGTTCTCAGCTATGTATGAATTGGCTATCAGTACTGAACAAACATCTGAATTAGTTAGTGGATATTCTTGATGAATATCAGAAGCCAGTAGTATTTGAATATGTTTATCAGAAAGTGTTTTAAATAAACTTGTGACAAATACTCCCTCTCCCTTTTGAGATCCGATCCATCTTTCGGATAAACGTAATCATCCAAAATCTTTTCATTAAAACCAACCTTAGGGAATCTGAGAGAATGAAAATAATTATAAATGTCAGCTGAGATGAACACTAGATAAGATGGAAGCTAGTATTTTTTTCATGCTTTCAGCTTCATTAATCATCTATTAAATTCCTTTTCAAAAAAAAAAACTCTTTACTTTGGTAACAGTGTGGATTTCCTCTCAGACCTTCATGTTCTAGAATGTATTAGTTTTATTCTTTTTGTGACTGAGTGCCTTGATTTCTTTTCTCCCTTAACTCTCCATTTCTTCTCATCCTGTGCTCTGAGGGTCTGTGTGAGTCTCTTGGGTTCTCCTCTGGTATCTGCTTCAAGGCGCTCCAACAACTGTTACAGATTGCATCTGTGGCTTGCAGACTGAACCTAGACACAGTTATCCTTATATCATCATTTGGAAGGAACTGACTTGACTTGATCCAAAATGCCATAAGAATTCACTTAGTTTTACTAAGCTAGCAGATGATGTATGCCATTCCCAATAGAATCCTACTTGGAAAGATAACTGTTATAAAGTATCTATAGGAATAGACAGGGTTGACTTTTTATTTTTTAATTCTTGCCATTGGAGAAGGAATTTGATATCCCATGACAAAGAAGGAAATAAAGCATGTTAAACTCATCTATTATATAATCCTACTAATGAAGACTGTTTTGTAGATATCCTTTCCATTTTGTAACTCTGCTCTCACTTCTCATGAACATGTTCCTGTGGTATAAGACCTTTACATTTCTGACTTTCATGGCTACAGACCATTCTTTCGTTATGTCCTAGTTTTACTTAGATTCTGGTGATAGTTAAAAGTTGTTTTCAACTTGTTATTGTTTTCTACTATAGAGAAATACCTGGCAAATATATTGGGATAGAGTTCTCACTCTCTTGGCTTTAACTGTAGGTGAGGTAATCATATTAAAATTTGTCCATTATTAACTTATCTTGTTATCTTTCTTGTAATTAGACTTTCTTCTTGCCTTTGTGATTCATCACACATTAGTAATTATCTGGCCAATATGTGTGCAAATTTATAACATTTTGAAGAATTGTTAAGTGCTGAGCTCTAAATTTGCTACCTTGCATGGAAAATACAAGTTTTATAATTAGTCCATGACCTGGTATTTATTAGGTGATGGGGGCCCAGTGTGTAGATATGAGTCTCCCTTTTTTAAGTGCCCAGTGAGTAACTGACTTGGAAAATAAAAGGGGGCAGGGATGGAGATCGGTGATTAGAGCCACATCTTGAAAAACATTCAGAAAAATCTGTCAGGCTTTTAAAATGTGTGGTTTTAAATCTTTTCCCCCTCACTTATCTCAATTTGTGTGCTCAATTCAGTATCTTTGATGATACAGTTGGTGATTGCTTGGAAATTGTAAAAATTTTGTATTTGTTGTTTTCCAAAGTTTTAATAATGTGTGACAAGTAATTTTCTAGAAAGAAACTTTCAGAGATTTCATTCTATTTAAAGGTTTGAATAAAAATATTTAAACTTCTCTCCCTGCCTTTCAAAAAAAAGTCCAGATCTGAAAAGGAAGGAGATATTTTAATATCTTTGATTGAGGTCTGATAGCAGTAAAATCTCATTGATCTGAATCTGTTCATTGGGAATTTGAATGCAGGACTGATGTGTACTTTTGTACTAATTATGAATCATACTAGTTTTTGAAGAAAAAGGCAAAAATTTATCTAGTCTTCTATTTGCTGGTGATAAAACTGAGTCCAGAGAAGCTGGAGTCTAAGATTATGTGATTATAGAACCAGTACTAGGATGTGGGACTCTACTAGGATGTGAATCTTAGTAGGATGTGACAGTTGGTCTGTCACTGATAGCTCCTTCTGCCATATACCCATCTATTGGGCAATCACACATTGAGCTCCTGTCTGGTTGTTGACTGTTCAGATAGTAACTGATGTATTAGGTGATTTGATTGGGCATGAGTTTATGATGTAGATATCTCTTAAAGTCTAGGGTCATTTACCTCATAATCAGATTTCACTGCGTAGTTTTTTAACCCTATTACTGTAACCTGTCTTTGAAAACTACATAGTTATTTAGAATTATTGCTCTCAGAGACATAATTAGGTTTGTGCTTGTAGGCGCTCTAGCTTTTTCCCATTGTTTAAGGCTGGCTCAATTTCTGTTTCTGTCACAATCCTCTAAGGATTTTTTTTTTCCTTTTCTGATAACAGTACAGTATTTATTTCATAATTTTATTGGCCTTTTTTTTTTTTTGGTTTTTTTTGAGACTAGGTCTCGCTATTTTTGCCTGTGGAACCGCAGTCTCATGTTGCCCGGGGTACCATAGACTCAAGCACTCCCCAACCTCAGCTTCCCAGGTAGCTGGGATTACAGGCGCACACTACCACACCCAACTATTTTTTTGGAACTAGGTCTCGCTGCGGGCCCAGACGGGACTCAAACTGTGATCCCTAGCCCTGGCCGCTTCATGGGCGAAGCTTACAGGCACGAGCCACCTTGCCCGGCCTATTGGCATTGTTTTTATATATCTTATCTTCCCAGAATTGTAGTGTGTTAGAGTTGTACCTGGCCTTAAAGAAGTTTTTGTCTCCATTTTTAGATTTTCTAATTAATCCTACTAAATTGATTTCTTTGAACAGTATTAATTCAGTAAATGTGTATAGATATTAGAAAACTATCAGTATTGCTGATAGTGCTAATTGTTCATAATGTAATTTTGGTAGTATAGACACATGACTTTCTGTTCTGGCCAGTTCATACTTGTATTCTAGTATGTTGACACAGTTGTAGAAATAAGCTGAGTAGAACTAAACTGATATATATTTTAGTTAGGGTTGGAATGAACTTGAGAGGGGGAAGGTCAATAAATTACTGAAATCAAGAATTTGAAAACATCTAAAAATAAGAATATGATCATTCAAATTAAATCCTATTTAGGAGAAAGGAGTAACTGCGCCCTAATCATAATGAATGTTGTTCTTACTATATGCCAGACACTGATGTCATTTGAAATACCCTAATTAGTGCTCAAGAATATATACTAACGGATGCAGGATTTCATAATACATATCTTGACCATTGACATTCACAAACAGTTTTTCATGGAGAGGGATTGGGTCAGTGCGTGAGAGGATCTAAGGGGAAAGACCACAGCTCCCAGAAATGGGGATTTTCTTTGTCACCACCTGTATCTTAGAAAGTAACAGGTATTTAAATTTCTGACTTAATAGATTTATACTTGTTTTACTATAACACTATCCTCATGACCTCCACCAAGTTGTCCACCATACAGATAACGATAGCTTATGTTTGACCTGGGAATTCAAGACCCGTTTGGCACACTGCATGGTTTTCCTGGGGTTTTATACAACCTGATCTTGGTGCCACAGGCCCGTGATTATTTGATCCCCACAGAGGCCCTCTGACCACAGGCCAAGAGCAGATTTGCTAAGTTAGGTGTTGTTTGATTCCTTACTATTAATAAAAGGTTATATAACAGTGTAACACATATAGTTTTTCCTTTTCCTTTGACATCAAAATTCATATGGTGTTCTATTTACTCCTTGAGGGAAGTAGCTTTTCAGATAATCTGAAGACTTTTCTTTTTGTCTTTTGCTTTGTGGAAAATTTTTCTTTTAATGATGCCAAATTAGTTTACAGTTTTGTTGAATTTCTCAGCGATCTCTTAAAAGTAATTGTTAAGTCTCTACATCTAGTTTTTAAAATTTAAATTCCTCAGCATATTTAACTGAGTGGTTTTTGCACATATGTATCTATCTGTATTTCACACACATATATGTCTTACATTGTGTGACATACAGATAAAATTGCACAAAATGAAATCTTGTTTTGGATAAGAAGTCTGGCTCCCAGGTCAGGTTTGAGAGATTTAATAATCTTTTTTAGCCAGAATGATTTGAAAAAGTAGGACATAGATTTAAAAACAAAGATTTTTTTTTAAATGGTAAATAGTTATAGCTACTGTTATATTACTAGTGTACAGTTTTTCAGAGATGATTTTAAATGTCACTTGTAAAATTTAGGTTTTTGGCTTTATGTAGAGATCATGTTTTTATAGTTAGAATAAATGTTTACATGCTGAATTGGAATGGCTGATGTTCTCATTTCTGTTTCCTTTTTAAATTTTTAGTTGTTGACCTCCTCTACTGGAGAGACATTAAGAAGACTGGAGTTGTATTTGGTGCCAGCTTGTTCCTACTGCTCTCACTGACAGTATTCAGCATCGTGAGTGTGACGGCCTACATTGCCTTGGCCCTGCTCTCTGTGACGATCAGCTTCAGGATATATAAGGGTGTGATCCAGGCTATCCAGAAGTCAGATGAAGGCCACCCATTCAGGTGAGAAGTCTGGAAAGCAAGACATACAGTGACAGCTGCGTGAATAGCACTAGTACCGAAGCTCCATACTGGCTGTAGAGTATTTATTAGTACTCTGAGATAATTTCAGATTTTTGCTAAAATGCTCTGCATTTGAGGCCTTGCAAAGATCATGTTATATGCTTGGGGTGAAAAAGGCTGGGTTTATGTAGCAGCAGCCTAACTACTACTTGTTAGGAATGTTGATATACTAGAAAGAAGTAGGTTCAGGTCCTCTAATTCCAGGCATTTTCATTATAGCAAAAAGATACTTTCTACCTATTAGTGATTGCTAGTCACAGCCCCTGACTTCATGTCTCTTTCAGTGAGTCTTTTTTCTCAAACTTGTTAATTTCTGTCAGTAAGACTGTAATTAAGCTAGTTTCAGCTCCCAGTTTTGATGTTCTCTTTATCCCTTTCCATTTCACATCTGGAAGTCTTGTTTTCCCTGCCGCTGCGGTCTGGACCAGCAGGCTGTGAACTGCAACCCTGACCCAGCTCTGGTCTTCTGCCTCCTTTTGCCAGCACGCCTCCTGTGGAACACAGCCGTGCTCGGTCACTCAGGGGCAGTGAGTGACTCCCAGTGGGGGCAGAGAAAGGCTGCTGCAACAAGGCCTTACGAGCTGTAAAGCTGCATCACCTGCTGCCTGGTCCTTTATGGCAAAAGTGCCTGTGCATGGTTAGACTTCACCTGTCACCACACTGGCTTCTGGTGACCTCAAGTGACTTCAGTTCTGCCAGATGTGCTCAGGTTATTTTTCACCAGTACCACTTTCATCATCTTTTTAGACCTAGGGGCTCTTTTCAATATAGGATTTAGTCCAGATAGCCTTTGGTCTCTCATCCTTTTTTAGGAATGTGTCCCTTTTCATCCAGATGACTTGACTATTACACTTCCACTTGGTTCTTTATCTCAAGACCACTTTCTCTGCAGAGTGTGTCCCTGTCACTGCTTCTGTTGCACTGACTGTAGTTTTGAAATGTTCTCTCTTAGGTAGAGCTTTTGTTTTCTTTTTTCAACAGATGTGAACATTTAACAACTTCTGACAGGACAAATATCTGTTTGGCAAATAGTGCATAGTTATATATATTATCCGGTTGATATTAATAGGTAAACAATGTATTTTTATAAAGGCGATAAACTAAATTGTTTGCTTATTATAACGTAGAGATTACCATTTGTGTTTCTCAAGTTTTCTCATTGTATTGATGAGGTAATGAAGTTACCTAAGTTTGGGGGGAGAAAACATTTATTGAATGCCTCCTGTTTGCCTGGCTTTTTTAATACAAACTTGATTTTCATGACTGTTTATGAACTAGATGATGTGTCCTATTTATGGAGGTGGTAACCAATTTGGAATTCAGTAACTTGAATTACAGCTTCAAAATGACACAGTCCTATCCTGTCAGAAATCATAAAGGATTATGATTTTTAAGTAGTTAGATTGAATGCATAAGATGGTTGCCAAACCAAGATTTCTAAATTAATCTACACTCTAAATTTTGTATCATTTGATTTAAAGAAGATGAAAGAAATGATGAATTTTTTATTTTTAATTTTCTTAAGAACACTTTATATTTAGTTCAAAGGCCTTTTGTAGTTACGAAGTAAATTCAGCCAAAAATACAAGCCCTTCAGTCACCTTAGTGAAGATGATCCCATACCATTAGTATCTAATATCTATACAGTCATTGGAAAAGAGTGACAAATAGTGCTTGGCATTGCAGTGAAATCACATAAAAACCAGCTGAATGTATTCAGTATCTCCAGGACATTGATTAGGGAGTTGAGGAGGCTGCTACTTCTGTGCCTACTGGCCATACAACTTATCTTCAGCAAGAACAAAATCTGTGGTTCAAAAAGGGAGTATATAAGCTAAAACTCCATCAACTCACTTTCTCAAAGCTGCATGAATAATTCACAATTTAAGTGTAGATAGAAATTTTTAACTTGGTAACATTGTTGGTTAATAACCAAGAATTGTCTTGCAGTGTGCTAGACCATTGCACCAGTAAAGATATTCCTGGTCCTGACAGTCTATGTTGCAGTAGCAGAAATAGGCAACTATATTCCTGTCCACCTTTCATGGTTGAGCATGGTAACTCCTGGGAGGATAATACAAAAGAAAGCTTGTCAGCGCTACCTAGCAAGGTCTTGGAGAAGATGGTGTCAGGAAGGCTTTATGGATGAATGGGGTTTGAAGTGGGGCTGACTGTATATGCTATCAGTAGAGGTAGGAGAACGTTATGGATTAGAGAAAGTGATGAATTATAGGCATTGAGATTTTAAAGTGTTTAAAATGGCTCATTTTTAGCAGCAGCATATTGAAGGACAACAGCTGGTTGAAAAGTCGAAACTGTAGAATCAATAGAATGTTTGAACCTGAAGGGATTTAAGAAAGTGTAATTCTCTAGTTTTACATTTGGGAAATTAGTTTGTCATGACCCATAAAAAAATAAATGCCGTTTTGCAAGGTTATGTGGCCTGGCAGCAGCAGGTATCCCAAATCCCACCTGAGTTCAACCTAAATAGCACTTATCTAGGGTAGTTCAAATAATGTAATCTGTCACTGGCTGAGGAAATGGATTAGGATGCAGGCTGCTTTGAGATTGTTTTGGAGATGGATAAAATTTCCAGTTCATAAATAATGAACATTTAAACTGGAGTTATGACACAGTGTGTCAAAAACGTGGAGACACATTTGAGGCAAAATGCAGAGGTAGAAGAACTGTGAAGCCAGGGAGAATCAAAGGGGATTGCTATTTCCAGTGTAAGTAACTGGTGTCACTGACATGAGAAAGTGAGAAGGAAGAACTGAGTAAGAGACTACTTCAACAGGCATGAAAGGATGCTTAGCATCTGTGATTTGTTTCTCCTCTGTCAAGATATAATGGCATCACTGAAACAGTTATTAATGGCACAACTCCTTGTATTTCTGCAGGCTACCCCCTGCAGAACTCGACACACAGTTGTCTTCTTAAGTTTAACAATTACGGCAGTGGTTTTAGTATAAATTTTGGCATTCAAGTGGGCAGTAACTATTACATTTTACTGGGATTGTCACTATACTTCTGGCAGCCATTTCACAGCATGGAGTTTGACATTGGACAGTTAATTAGACTGAGAGAGCTGAGAGAATGCAGTATTTGGAAATTAAGAAATTGATTATACAAAATAATATCAGTTTGAAGGAAAAACCAAACTCATAACAACTACCATTTATTGGGTGCTTTGTTGTTTCTAATTTTACTAAGTATTTTAACTCTTGAATTCTCATGATAATCTCCATTTTATAAATGAGAAAACGGAGATTTAGAAGGAAGACTAATTCTATTTAAAATCATAGAACCAAATAAATGGCATAATTTAAGATTGAAGCTCAGGTTAATCTCACTTCAAAATGTATGCTGTTTTCTAAGCTAGTCAGCTGAGAGCATATCAGTGAAATGTACTGTGCTTGCTATCTGATTTTTACATTGTAAATTTACTTGGGAAGCTATAGGCTTTGTTGTAAACCATTAACATCTTCTTTTACAGCTACGCAATTGCTAGTGGACAAACATCGAAGGAAAATGCTGCAGGTAGTGACAGTTCTGATGTATTTTGTTTTCTAGGGCGTACTTGGAATCTGAAGTGGCTATATCTGAGGACTTGGTTCAAAAATACAGTAATTCTGCTCTTGGTCACGTGAACTGCACTATAAAAGAACTCAGACGCCTCTTCTTAGTGGATGATTTAGTTGATTCTCTGAAGGTCAGTTAATATGCTTTTCATTTTTTACATACCCTGGATTTAATGTGTATTCAAACAGAATTTAAAAATCCTTTTAAAAGCAAAATAAGTTACAAATTCTTGCTTTTGGAAACCATGAAGAATAAAGGTGAGGAAATTAAGGGAATTTTCACGATGAAAAGAGAGATTACATGTTAGATTTAATCATACCTGAGGGGGAAGATGAAAATTTTGCATAAAAATGGTGATACAAGAAAATACAAAAGTACAAGTGTGATTAAACAGTTGTGGTTTAATCTGCTTTTAGTGTCTATACTTAATTTCTTAGCTTGGTTGTGATTCATATACACATAAGCTATTTCATATCTTGAACTCTTTTGGAATGTTTATGAAAAAACTTCAACATTTTAATAATTTAATATCTCAAGTAATCTTGAATTAGTGAGTTTTGGAAATTTTTCTTTAGTTTTTGATCTTACTACATGGATTCTTAAGTTCAGACTGGCTCAGCAAGCACTTCAACCCTGTGATTTAGTGCTTTTGCATTATGGAGACCTTGCTGTTTGTGTTTTGTGTACTATATCCAGTGATTCTATTTAATGCAGACTCACTTCAAGTGTAAGCATATTAAGAAATATAGTATGGTAGCAGTTACAATTTCCTTGCCCCAAACTTACGCACTAATTTGCCACTATGCAAGCTGAGGATATAGTAGTAGTAGGATAGTTGGGTATTTAGATTTGGAGTTATTTTAAAACTTGTCAAAAAAAGGTTTAAGGCCGGGCATGGTGTCGCATGTCTGTAAGCGGCAGGCTGGGAAGCTGCGGCCGGGGCCAGGGATCGCGGTTTGAGCCTGCGGCAGGGCTCACAGTGAGACCTGGTGCCCAAAAATAGCTGGGCGTGGTGGTGCGCACCTGTCATCCCAGCTAATGGGATGCTGAGGCTGGGGATAGCTTGAGCCCGGGCAACCATGGGCAACTAGGAGCCTGCGGTTCGCTGGGCAATATAGTGAGACCTAGTCTCAAAAAAAAAGAAAAAAGGTTTAAATTCTTAAAACATCTTAGGGTTTTTTCCCCTCATTTTTTTGTTCTACCATCACCTTATCATCCATGTGCCATCACCATAATTCCTTGTGTTCATTCCTCCCTCTGCCTCCCATACTGTATGCCTTAGTTATCAGCTTGCTAACTTTTTTAACTTTTTCTTCTCTTTTTGTTGGTTTCTCTATATCCTACATATAAGTGAGGTCATCCAATATTAGTCTTTTTCTTTCTGGTTTATTTCCACTATCACTATTCCACTATCCATATTGACGTGAATGACATGAGCTTGTCTTTTTTGATTGCTGAATAGTATTCTGCTGTGTAAATATACCACAACGTTTTGACCCTTTCCTCTGTTTTGGGATATTTGGGTTGTTTCCATACCCTGGCTATTGTGTAAATAATGATGTAGTAAGTATAGATGTCCAGGTTTGCTTTCAGATTAGTGTTTTTGTATCCTTTGGGTAGATTCCCAGAAGTGGAATCTCTGGGTTAAATTGTAGCTCCATTTTTTAGTTGTTTGAGGATCCTTCACACAGCTTTCCATAATGGTTGGATCAGTTTACATCCCCACTGGCAGTGTTCCTTTTCTCCACATCCTCACCAGCACTTGTTGCTCATTTCTTTGACACAGACCATTCTTACTGGTGTGAGGTGATATCTCATTGTTGTTTCATTTGCATTTCTGTGATTGAGTACTGTTGAGCATTTTTTTTTCTTGTAGCTATTGGCCATTTTTATTTCCTCTTTGAAGAGGAAATAAGTGCTTTTAAGAGCTTCTGCGCATTTTTTGACAGGGCTCTTTGTTGTGTGAGTTCTTTGTAGATCTTTGATATCAGTTGCTTAACTAGTTGTATAAAGTGCAAAAAACTTCTCCCCATTTGGGTGGGTGTCTCCTTCTTTGTTTTGGTTATTGTCTCTTATAGTACAGAAGCTTTTTAGTTTGATGTGATCCCAGCTGTTTATGATTTCCTTCATTTTCTTTGCTTGTGTAGATATGTCCTGAAAAATGTTTCTGGAGTTGAGTCATGGAGTCGTGGAGTCATGGAGTCGTGGAGTGTTTTGCCTATATTTTCTCAATATATTTCATGGTTACAGGTCTTGCATCCAAGTCTTGTATCCATTTTGAATTGGTTTTTATGCATGGTGTGAGGGAGTAGTCATTCATCTGCAAGTAATGGTTCAGTTTCCCAGCACCATTTATTGAAGAGACTGTCCTTGTTCCAATGTATGTTTATTGCCCCTTTGTCATAAATTAGTTGACTATACATGTGTGGCTTTATTTCTGGGCTTTCAATTCTGTCCCACTGGTCTGTGTGTCTGTTTTTGTTGCAGGACCATGCTGTTAAAAATAGGGCTCTGTATGAAGTTTGGGAATGTAATTTCTCCCTAGTCAGGAGGGTTTTTTTTGTTACTTTTGTTACTTCATATGAATTTCAGTAATATTTCCTTTGTTTCTTTAAATAATGTCATTGAAATTTTTATTGGCATTGCATTGAATCTGTAGATTACTTTTGTTAGGATGGTCGTTTTGATGTTACTTCTTCTAATCCATGAGCAGGGAATATTTATTTTTTTGTGTCTTCTATTTCCTTTAACAGTGTTTTATAAGTTTTTCTTTCACATCCTTTAAGTTTATTCCCAGGTATTTCATTTTTGTTGGTACAATTGCAAATAGAGAAATTTTCTTAATTGCTTCTTCTTTGGACTGATTTCTTTTTTCATTAATTATTTCATTGTTTACATATTTATGTTTATATGTGTATATGTATCATTGCATTATCTGGTGTTCTCTCTCTACCTTATCACCCATGATCTTAATCATCTTGTGGATTGATTTTTTTTTTCTTTTGGCATATAAGGGTACTGATTTTTGTGTGTTGATTTTGTAACCAGCTACCATACTGAACTGGTTTATTATGTTAATGTACATTTCTTCTATCCCCAGAATTTCAAGGACCTTCATCACAAATGAATATTGAACTTCGTCAAGTGCTTCCTCAGTGTCTACTGATATGAGCATATGGTTTTTATTTCTCTTTTTGTTGATGTGTTGAATTACATTAATTGATTTTTGGGTATTGAACCATCCTTGTTTCCCTGGATTAAATTTCACTTGGCCATGGTGTATTATCTTTTGATGCATTGTTGGATTCTGCTAGGATTTTGTTGAGGATTTTTGCATCTGTGTTCATTAGGGAGATTGGCCTGTAGTTCTTTGTGTTATCTTTATCTAGTTTTGGTATTAGTGTGATGTTGGTGTCATAGAATGTATTTGGTCGTATTCCTTTGTCAATTTTTATTTCATTTTTTTTTTCTTTGTCAATTTTTAAAAGTGCTTTTGTAGGATAGGCACCAGATCTTCTCTGAACACCTGGTAGAACTCATTTGTGAATCCGTCTGGTTCAGGGCTTTTGTTTTGGGGGAGTGTTTTTGAAAGTGGGTAAAAAAAAAGACTTTCTGACTTTACTTAACTGTTTTACCCCTATCTGCTTGCTTCTCTCTCCCAAGACAAGCAGTCCCTTTGCAATTACTTTTAACCTTAACTGGATACAGCTATCTGCCTGCTATTCTCTCTCCAAAGCAGGTTACACACTCTTCATTAGCATTTTCACTTATCACCTTTACCATTGATATGCAAACATCAGCTACCAGCTTCTCTCTGCTTTCTTTCTCTCTTTCAGACCTAAAAAGAAAAACTTTAAAACACAGTTTAAACTTTCCACTCGTGGGTTCTTACCACCATCCCCAGCCTTCTCAACCAAAATACCAAACCAATGCAAGACTATCAGTGCAGTGCAGAATAATTTATTTCTAACAAAGTGATTTCTAATTATCCTAATAATTACAAAAGAAACATGTAAGACTCAGAATACTTCAACATTGTCCAAACCCTTTCCCAGCATTGTCCAAAGTCCTTTCCCAGATTGCCCCAAATATCCTCAGTCTCTCAGTCCTGATCATCTCACCAGTGTCCAGACAGAGTCCATCTCCAGACGCTTGAAGACATGTTCCTTTGGCTGCTCCCTTGACTTGCCCCTCCTTGTCTTCCACGCTGTCTTCTCCTTATCACCTTCAGGTAGCAGGAACTCCATGGTGTCGAACCAGCAAAGTTCACTTTCTTCTCAGGCCTAACTTTTGCACGGCCTCTTTCAGACACAAATCAAACTCAGCAAAGCAAACTCCAACATGGAGTTCAAATCTGCAAACTCCTTAACTGCATTCAGCACACATGCTGCCAGCCTGGGCCAGCCGAGGGTTGCAGGCCCTCGGTGGCCACATGGCCAAGCTCACATGGCTCACATCTTTACAAGATGGCCGATTCCCATCTCTCCTCCACTGAACCTCTCTCTCTATCCAGTCTCCATATTCGAATCTGCATCCAATAGAATCGCCTCCTTCTCTTTGTTTGCACACCCTTTATATACCCTGATTTCCTGCCTTCCAGGAAATCTGTTTCACCTTGACTATTTCACTTCTTTCTTCCCCCTGCATCCCCTGAAGGGAAATTCCAGCTAAGGTCATTCTCCCATTTTAACATTACCTGTCCTTGAAATCTGCAATCTTAAACAGGAGACAATGGGGAGGGCACACCCTATCATTTTGATTATCAGTTTTGTTACTTGTGATTGGTTTGTTAAGGTTTTCTATTTGTTCAGTTTTGGAAGGTTATATAATGACAAAAATTTGTCCACCTTTTCTAGATTGTTGAACTTGATTGTATATAAGTGTTCATAGTAATCTGATTATCCTCTGGATTTCTGCTGTGTCTGTTATTTCTCTTCTCTCATTTATGATCCAGTCTATTTGAGTTTTTTTCCCATTCTTTCTTTGTGAGACTGGCTAGAGATTTGACTGTTCAGTTCTTGTTTTTTTCCCCTCTGCTTCCCCTTACTTTTTGGTTTCTTTGATCTTTTGGATTGTGCTTTTTATATATCTATTTAATTTATTTCTCCTTGAATTTTATTATTTCCTTCTGCTGGTTTTTAGGGGTTTTGTTTTTGGTTTTGATCTTTTGGGTTCTTCAAGATGGGAGGTTAGAGTCTGTTTTTTTACATTTTGGTTTTGGTTTTTTGATGTGAGCCTGTACTGCTTTGTACTTTCCTCTTGTTACTGCTTTTGCTTTTGCTGTGTCCAGTACATTTTGGAAAGGTTGCATCCTACATGTCATTTGTCTCTACTTTTTTTTTTTTTAAGACACTAGGTCTTGCTATGTTGCCCAGTGAACAGTAGACTCTTGTTGCCCAGGGTATCCTGGACTCAAGCAATCCCCAACCCCAGCTTCCTCCCAGGTAGCTGGAATTACAAGCACGCACCACCATACCCAGCTATTTTTTGAGAGTAGGTCTTGCTATGTTGTCCCAGGCGCGTCTCGAACCTGTGGACTCAAGCTATTACTACTATTCTTGGCTTCCTAATCCCTTCCTAGGCTGGGATTAAAGACGCCACGCCACCACACCTGTCTTTGCTACATGTTTTTTAGCTTCATCTTTAATTTCCTCATTAGTCCAATGGTCTTTCAGTAGTGTATCTTCTTCGTTCTCTGTTTATGAGGGGGTTCCTTGCTTTCTTTTTGTAGTTGCTATCTAGTTTGAGGTCTGGTTTATAGCCAGAGAAGATAGCTGGTATGATTTCAGTCTTTGTGTATTTGTTATTTGTCAGATCCAGTATGTGGCCTGTCCTGGAAAATAATGTGTGTACTTGAGGAAAATGTGTATTGAGGGTTTTTTTGGTGCAATGTTCTATAGATAAATGTTAGACCTTGTGTAGTCTGGATTTTTATTTAGGGTTATTGTGTCCCATGTTTATTTTTTGTTTCATTTTCTGTTCTTTGATGAGAATGGGGTCAAACATCTTAGTCTTAATAAGCCAGTAAATGCATATTATTTTCAGCTGTGTGCTTCTCTCTGGTTAAAACTTAGAAAGTCAGTTATTTACTAATCATAACAGTACACAGAATTTAGTTTCCTTTTATTTATGTCTTTCATGTTGAGTACTTGCATTTAGTGTCTTATTCTATAATAGTACTTTTATATTACTAGATATCAAGCTATGCAAAGAGCATGATTATGCTATTTGGACTGTTTAATTGTTTTCAAATGAGAACAAAAAAATTTGAAGTAGAATCTTCTACACATAGATCCTAGAAGAGACCACTTCCAAGTCAGTCTTAGTGCACAGAAGTGATACTTGCTTTGTGTATGACTTGTGTAACATGTGTGAAATTCATTGAGAAGGTACTAGTGTCTGAGATGAGATGAAGGGTTTGGGAGTGCTGATTGAGGGAAAACACAATATAAATAATGACAGTTTCAACAGCAAAAGGGTGTATTTGCTTTAGTAGTGAAAAATTAAGTGTGTGTGAGGGTGACTTCAGACAAATGCATTATGAAGCTTGGTAGAGGACACAGTTGTTTTTATAGCCTTAGTAAAAATTGCAACAGCTATAAACCAAAAGTCATTGTCCTTGTTTGCACAGTATGTAGTGAAGGTAGCTATATAGCTAGCTATATATAGGTAGCTATACAGTTTAACATCTTTGAGAGAGAAGAGGCATTCTTGAGGAAATTTATTAGAAAACAGAAAATTGATGTGGAATTTACTATGTCTAGGCCTAACAAGTTTGAATTTTAAGCTTCTACTTATCTTTAATCCAGAGATAACTCTTTCAGTTTATTGTTATCTCTCTATAGTTCTCTGTAGCTGTAAGAATATTTGCAAATCCTAGAAACATGAAAAATGTTAGACGAGATCTGATTTCAAAATTCTTTTGAATCTATTTTGTTGAGTAATTTTAATAGAGGACATGAGGAAATTTAAGTAACAAATTATTATATGAGGTAAATATAAAGAGATTTGCTGTTAAATGTCATTTTAAGATTTTTGAAAATTATCTTGGGTTTTTTTTTTTTTTTTAAGCAATTTTGTTCATGAGGAAGAACATAAATAGAAACGGATTAACTTCTCGCATTAAGTACTGTGCTAACTGAAAAGGCACCAAAGTGGCATTTAGGTATTTCTAGGAAGACTGTATTCATGTCCATAAAATGATTCATTCAGGGTCCAAATAACCTGGCTCCAGATTATTAATACACAGGATGAAGTTGGCATGTAAGTCTGAAAAAATCTGTTGTGGCCCAAGGATGCGGTCTTATGTCTGCCTTCTCCTGATTCAGAGGTGATGGGGATGGAGTTTTTATTTACAGCTCTGTTTAATATAAAGGTTCTTTCTTGGTGAATATTGTTTTTGCTACATCAGTTAAATCTTTAAAAACAAAAACAAACAAAAAACCCAAAAATGTCAACACATGTGCCTGGCCTAGGTCTCATCTCTAATTGGTAGTTGACTTGGACAAAAATAAAAATAGGACATTCTTATTTTTCACTTACAATAAAGTTGTGCCATAAAGGAGGCGTGTTCCTGGTGATGTTGAGACTTGCAGAGTCTGGTGCATATGAGTTTATTAGTCTCAGATCTGAGGCATCAGAATGAGACTGGCTCCCATAACCTAGTACCATCTGTCTACCTTGCTTAAAGAACTTCACCACCAGAAGGCTAGTATAAGATAGCTGAACAACCTTAACTAGGTTAGGTTTAATTAGTTAAGGTTTAATTCTGTTCCTATGACTTAGCTCCTATGGAGGGGGCCTTTCTTGTTTATAAAATGTTGATTCTCAGGGAGCTATAAATTTGACGCTAGGTGTGTCGTGTGGAGGTCCCGTCCTCTGAAACTCTGGTATGATTTTTCTGGAGCTACGCTGGAGAATCGCTGTTGTAGAAAGTTGTTACATTAAGTTATGAAGCCGGTTCTATAGTTTGTATTCCCAGCACCCGTTTCTCTGCCTGCATTGTAAAGAGAAGCCTACGAAAGTTTCTGCTCAGCTTTGGGGCTACTTTATTTAGGTTCTTTGACTTGTTGGAGGGTTCCTGCTTTTGAAACCCGCATCTAAATTAAGCTTAATGATTTTACACACTAGAGACTAACGACCATGAGATGAAGATTCTCATTTTCCTGGAATGCGGCTTTGGATGATAGACTAGGTTCTCTGTGACGACAGTTAAGTGACTTTGCTTCCAAGACAATTTCTAACTGTGGTTGTCTGAACATTAGGCAACACTAATGTCCCAAAATTCAATCTTATGTCTGAAATTGAGCTAAGAAAGGCCTGGACTCCAAAAATAGGTGACCCAAAAGAACATTAAAATCTAGCCCTCAAGCTCTTATGCAGTTATTAACATGCACATTTTGACGGTTTCCTTCCTTGTTTCTTTGTCTCAGAAAAAATAGAAGGAAAGTGGACTAGAGAGAAAGAAGAAAGGGTCAAAGTGATACTAGTGAATGAGACTGAAGATGTTTTTAAAAGGTCAAAACTTTAGTGTTTAAGGATGCAGAAAAAATTGAAAATGGCAATATTGCCAAGTAATATCTGAAGTTCTTCCTCCATTTTCCAAAAAGCAACCCCCACCCCGAAGTTAGACAGCTAATAAAAATCTGCAGAGGTCTTTAATGAGGTGTGCAGTAGAGACACACTGAACAGTCTTGCTTCCGTGGAAGAAAGACAAGTGTGTAGCTTTTCACTGAGTACTTGGCCTTTGCACTGTCTCTGCCTCCAGCCTCCTTGCTGCTCACTCACAGGCAGACCTGGACTTGGACAGCTGAGCCTGCATCAGCTGTGATGAGGTCAGCCCGTCCCGTGGAGCAACATGGCGTTTGCAGTGGCACAGCAAGAGCTGCCGGTTTGCTTCTTGGAAGCGTCTGGTGATCTTTTTCTGCCTTTATGGCAGTGTGCAATTCGTGCTGAACTCCTATTAGGAGTCGTTATGCTGTAGGTGATTTTATAGCAAAGCAGATTCTGGCATCAGTCTGAGACTGCTACCCCTGTCTGGCTTCATCTTTGTTGGTTTTCCACCTCTTCGTGGATAATGGCATCCAGCTTGGATTTGGATAAGTTTTAACTCCCCTAGTAATGTTTCGGAAATGTGCCCTGTACCGTTGCTGCTGTTCCATCACAGCCAGTGTGATGGTAGGTGGTAATTCTCACTACCACCCCTTGCTCTTTGGATGTGTGTGCTCTCGAAGCCCTTGCCAGTGCTTTCGTTTGGGGCACCCTGACGTGGTAATTTTCTCCAGACTTTGCTACACCATTTAAACATTATTTTGTGGCGCATAAAGATGTAAGTTTCTGCTTCCCCTTAACATGGGAGAGTGCATTTGGCCTGAAATACTGCCATGGCAACGGTCTGGGGCGGGGTTGTAGGCGCCCGCTTCAAGGTATTTCTGTCCACATACCTCAGGCCCCATTACAAAGTGCCTCCCTTACAAAGTGATGGCTCTGGAAAAGGACAGCCTTTAGGGCACCCTCCAAGTGACACTTGATCCCCTCCCAGGTCCCACCTGTGAAGTTTTGGGCTTTCCTTGTGGATTGAAGAGAGACCTTGTTATTAGATCAAGTCAGGCTGATTGACTTGTGTGTGTTAGCATCTGAATTTTTTAATTGGCAAGGGTGTCTGTCGCTGAAGCCATCTATTTGAAGATGTGGAAGGCTCATGACTCTTCCCGTTCGACTTGCAGATGCTGGTCGGCGAAAATAGCTCTGCTGCTCTGCAGTTGACTGTTCGGGCGCAGGTTATATTTAGCTTCTGCAGCAAAGGTTTGTGAGACTGAGGGGGAAAGGCTTCAGTCCTTCCTCGGCAGTCCTGGGGCATTTATTTGCTAAGACGTGTGAAGCATTAACGTTTTAATTTTTTCATTTGACAGGTGTTAATGCTTGACATTTATTCACTTGAACACTAAATTCAGTTGTAGGTTAACCCAAGTGTTGCTATTTGTAGCGCTGACAGTTGGTAGAAGAACTCAGTGTCTTCCTGATTCGCAGTCAGCACGCCTGCCAGAGCTGGCTTCTTCCCACTGTGGGCTGGGCACTGAGCAGTAGTCCTGAAGGTGCTGGGGGCTTGGGAGAGCAGAGTGGGGAGAAAGAGAAGTCTCAGGTTACAGGTCAGCAGACTGCCGCCCACTAAGCTCTGGCCTCTCCGTATATCCTGGGGGGTCAGAGTGGTTTGTACATTGCTAGAGGATGATCTTCTGGTACAGCAAAAAGAGCACTGTGATAGGCTAGCGGCCCACCGAAACTGGGGTGTCTCTGTCTTGCTTTCTGAAAGAGTGTGCCTGTCCCTGCTTTATTCTCTGTTGTCTGCATCTGCTGTGGAATGATTGTATATTTAGCTCATGAAGTCAAGGGGGATCAGTGCGTTTACACTTTTGAAACATTTGAAACAGTGCCTGGCATATTAATATAAAACTTATTCATGCTCAACCAAGTCTGTAGCTGAAAGAATGATCAGCTTTAACCATAACTTTATATAAAAAGCTGAGAAATCCCCACTCCAAGGTTAACTGTGGTCGCGAGGACGCAGTAGCCAGAGGGCTCTGGTCCTTCATAAAGCGCTGGAGGTGGCAACTGGCATGAAGCTTTGTCTCCCTGGTAAGTACTGCCCGGTGACCGCTTAGCCATCTGAGATTCTGGTGTCTGAGTTATTCAGCTCACACACAAGGACTTTAACCTGTTGGTACCTTAAATTCAGTTTTGTAGCTAGTTCTCATAAAAGCTTTTCAGCCTTCCATCTAAAGCCAGGTGCTATTAGAGCAGGAGGGCGAAGGTGGGGTACTTTTGCCATGGTTTCTGATGTCAGAAAATATTTTCAACTACCTGGTGTTGTAGTGCAGAGAAAATAATCAAATCTATGTATAGTTTGGATTAGAATTCTAAAATACTGATTGAAACTGGTGACTTAAAAAGGAGATATCTGTATCACTTTACCAGATCTCCAGGAAATAGGTCCTGTAGGCTAGCATTTAGGTACAGTGCTTTTCTTTGAAATCTTTACTTGTTTTTTTTTCTTTGAAATCTTTAACATCATTTTCTTACAGTTTGCAGTGTTGATGTGGGTGTTTACCTATGTTGGTGCCTTGTTCAATGGTCTGACACTGCTGATTCTGGGTAAGTCTGCAAAACCATTGGAATGAAAATTTGCATAAAAATTATGTGTAGGCACTCAGAAACATTTTAAAGAATTTTCTCATTGTAGGAAAAAGATTGTGGAGTTGAGATTCCTTAAATCTCTTTACATGAATGGCTATTACTGTTTATAGAAATGCTGCTTCAGTTCTGAAGTATGTCAGCCACCCCAACACCAAGCAACCTGGCCCGACAATGCCCCCCCCTCCCCCCATCTGCCAGGGTGGCCAGGTTACCGTCTGGGACGTGGCTCGAAGCCCTGCGGCACCCTAGGGTCACTTGTGCTCCCCGTCAACGGGGGGGGGGGGGGGGGGTGGCTGGAAGGCTTGTCTGTTCATCTTGACAGTTTTGCCAGTTTGAGATCTGATCTGCCCCGCACTGGTCCAGTCTTTCTAAAAGTTGTGTATTTGTTTTTTTTCAGCTCTGATTTCACTCTTCAGCGTCCCAGTTATTTATGAACGACATCAGGTAATTTCTCTGCTGTAGATCGCAGCGCTCAGGGCTAACTCTAGGGCGTGGGACAGCCGTGTCCGTGCTACTTTCCAGATCCTCACAAGTGAGGATATGGCTGCTCCAGTGTGTTACTTATTGGCAGGCGGCAGGGTTCATCAGCTTCCTTGCCAGTGGTGATGTTCTGATTGCTCCCATGCCTTCCTCTTTCAGGCACAAATAGATCATTACCTCGGACTGGCAAATAAGAGTGTGAAAGATGCAATGGCGAAGTAAGTATTTCAACTCTGGGGCTTCTTTTTCTACCATGGACAAGGGACCTGGGCAGCTTGGGGCCGGGGGTCTGCAGTCAACTCACCGAGGAGCAGGCCTCTGGCAAGGCATACAGTAAAACTTCGAGCTGCTAACAATTTTCCCCTAAGGTTTGGGTGGTTAATTTCTAGGTATATTATGTTGTATATTCTAGGCTTATTATGTGTATTTAAGGTGTTACGTCTAGTAACAGTCTAGTAATAGGCCAACGTAGCATGATCCAAGCTTTTAGCTTGACGGCCGTAGGATTTCATCTCTCGCGTAAGCTAAGCAGTGTTTGCGTGCAGATGCTATGGAAGTGACGTACACTTAGCAGAAACCAGACTTGGGAATTTTGCTCCTTCCGTGGTTTAGTGAGGTACTGCCTGCCCGGTGGCTCTGCCAACAGCTTAGGCGACCTCAGCCCCTGGGGTGCAGTGCCATGTGGTGGAGCAGGTTTGAGGTGGGTGCACTCATTTAACCTTTTCAATTCACTATGTGTTTCTTGGGGTGTGTGAGCTGTTAGCCAGAAAGTGCTGTCCTTGAAGAGTGGCCATGTTAAGAAACTGTTAACAATATACTTAAAAGTTTTTAAGTACCAATACTGACCTATTTTCCCTCCTTCTCATTTATAGAATCCAAGCGAAAATCCCTGGATTGAAGCGCAAAGCTGAATGAAAAAGCCTGAAATAGTTAACAATATTTTATCTTTAAGGGGATATTCATTTGATTACGTGGGGGAGGGTCAGGGAAGAATGAAGCCTTGACATTGCAGCGTAGTTTTACAGATCTTTATTTTCAGCAACGCAGTGTCAGGAAAAGTGCCCTGTCTGACTGCCATGTGTTCGTTCATCCTAAGTATTGTAAGCTGCTACATACGGATTTAAACTGTCACCGTAGTTGTTTTTCCTCTCCGAGGCACTGGGAAATAAAGATCTGAGAAAGCTGTGTATCACATTTGTTGCAGGTAGTCTTGCTGTATCTGGGGAATTGCAGAGAAAGTGGAGCTGAAAAAAATAACCTTTTCACAGTTTGTGCACTGTGTATGGTCTGTGTAGATTGATGCAGATTTTCTGAAATGAAATGTTTAGACGAGATCATACCACTAAGGCAGGAATGGTCTGAAAGCTTGCCTTTCTGGTATGTTCTAGGTGTATTGTGAATTTTACTGTTATATTAATTGCCAATATAAGTAAATATAGATTATATATATATCTATATATAGTGTTTCACACAGCTTTGCCCATCACCCTCCGGCCACCCCCACAGTGCTTGATGTCAGAGAGTCGTTGGTGATAAACGTCTGTAGTTCCAGAGCACATAAGCTAGAAGAAGAAAATACATTTCCAGGAGCACTTCCATCTGTTTTCAACCCAAAATGCCATGCACTTATAGCTCCTCATGTACAAACTTCATTGCATACACTTACTCTAGTTAGTTTTGTCACAAACTCTGAATCTATGGACTGAATCTAATCCAAAACGTTTGCAAATATCAGACATTGTTATGCAGGAAGATTTATATAATTGTGGTTTAAGCTGTACTGAATTAAATCTGTGGAATGCATTGTGAACTGTAAAAGCGAAGTCTCAATAAAGCTTATAGACTTAAATATGTTTGGTATTTTGGTTTCATTCAACTGTAGCAGGTACACAGAGTGGGGGCAGATGCTTTCCATAGTCGTGCTCCTAGGAAGGTTTGCAGTGTATGATGCAGCTGTGTTTACTTTGAAAACAAAAGTTAACAAAGAACATATTTACAGAATGACATTTATTAGACACATACCAAAATGACTTTGTTATGTATTTTTATACTTTGATAATTGAAAATAAATTCATGCACCAAGATTTGAATGCTTTAACATAAAGTCATACCCTATAAATGTTTACAAATAAGATTTAAGAGGTTTTCTTGACACATAGATACTATTGCTCTATAGTTGTGCACGTATCGTCGATTCTCCACGTGGTCATTTCAGTGTGAGACTCGGTCAGTGTGAAAGGTCAGTGGACGACACAGGCATACATGGTCACCCCTCACATCACCAGTCACATGGTCACAGGGCTGGGACTGTACAGGCGCCAGCCATAGGCCAGCGACCACCCAGGGGATGAATGTAAGGCATTAATAAATGGGCGCCTACAAATAGCTTGGTGAGTGCTCTAGTCCGCTTGGGAAGCTGCAGCACTTCTGTGGTAAATGCTCATCCACAGAATTGAAAATCTCTAAATGGAGAACTGCAAGTAGTAGCTCAGGAGTCAAAACCTCGGTTCGCTGACCTTCGTGAAGACCAGCATTGCTTTCTGTGCTCAGAGTCTGACCCTCCCCAGCCGGCCCCTCCACCACTGGTCAAGGGCACGCACAGCTCGGCTGAGTCTGTCTGGGGCATCTGGGTTGGGGTCCGGGCCACGCCCCATCTTCCAGCCAGCTCTGAGCAACTCTACTGTTTTATTTCATGATCTGGCTTTACCAACTGTCTGAATTTACCCAGATGTGGCCTGTGTCGTCCGCTCGCGGCAGGTCAGTGGGGCCAAGTCTCTGCACTCCGGGAATGACAGCCAGCGTGGCCTTGAGTCACGGGCCAACTAGTAAGCGTTAAGTTTACTGTGACATGTGACCCTTCTCTACCTACTTGAGGGTTTTCTCTTCGGGGGGGGGGGTGTCCCATTTTGTAGTAAGTTTTACGTGAGCTCTGCTGTGGATTTTGTGGGTTTGGCACTAAACATCGTAAGAACCTGTTCTACCTCTGCCCTCCTGAGCAGAGTTCCTCTGCTGCTCGCCTCCCTGTTGCTACCACCTAACCAGGTAACTGATGTCCACCTGGGAAGCCATGACAGTAAACACCTGACGCGGGAGGCGCCGGGTCTTGCTGTGGGGTGGGTAGCCCTCCTCAGTTTGGAAGTTTTAGCACCATATGCAGGAAGGAGATAATTCGTGGGAGGTGAGTCAGCAGCCCACACAACTGGGAACTTTCAAGGCACTTAATGGATATAAAACTCTGCAAATGAAACATTAAAAAATTAAGTTTCTCAACTTTTATACACGGCTCATTTGGTTTTGAAAGCTGAATATGGAGAACAGAGACTATCCATACTTCAGTATATCTAACTGAAATTGTCTCATTCAACTTATTTGTAAAAATGAACATTTAAAGTATATAGAAACATAGCAAAACATCTTTTGTAAAAGTTTTGATGCAAATCAAAAGCTACATATTGGTTAGGGTAACTGAGGCTTTAAATTTTGTCAGTGGGCTACATTATCAGGATGTCTTGTTGGGACATACAGTTTTCAGTCTCAGAGGCGAAGCAGTCTGAATATTCTAGAACCAACCTTCCTTCTCGGCATTGGTCATGGAGACACCGGGTGGCGGGAGCAGCCGCACGGTCGCTGGCATGTGGAGTCTGCAGCCTGCAGCGTCAGGACACTTCCCAGCAGCCAGGGAGAGGGGTCCCCCACTGCCGCCTGTGTGGTTACAGGGTGGAGCGGCAGCAGCAGTCTAAGAGGCTTCTGGTGTTCACAGACAGCGCCACACAAACACGCTGAAAAAGGAGACCAGAGTTAACTTTATGTGGCGATGCATGCTTCTTGCCCAGTGATGGGACAGTCGTGCTGAGCACTGCAAATATCTCTATTTTGAGGTCAAAAAGCAAAACACAGAACGTGCTACCAATTCTAGGTCTGTGGCTTTTTTTAAGTCTCTTGTGCCAAGTATGGCTCTTCAGTAGCCTGAGTGGGTGCTGAATTTGAGGACTTTGGCAACCTGACTTAACTCATTACTTTTGAAAGGTTTGCATCAGTTCCTCTAGAGCAGGGGAACACTGAGGACAGCAGCAGCACCGTGTGCTCCCGTGACCACAGAGGTTAGGGGCCTGTGTCTCCTGCGCTGGGGGGTGTCTCCTACCGCTACACTTGTTTGAAGTTTGGGTAGCACTGCTTGGAAAGGCGATCCCATTCCTGGGGCATTGCTGCCAGCACTATCTCAAGGGCTTCAAGTGCCAGCAGCAATTGGCACCGGAGGTCGGAAGTGGGTGTTTCTGGACAGGCTGTCAGCATCCTGAGGTCATTTCTATACAGATTTTTTTTTTTAAACTAGAAAGTGAGTTGAAATTCTCTGCGCGTGCCTTTTCCACAGATTCACCTAGACTACTAAAAAATAGCTGCATGCATGTATTTCCTTGTTCACTATCCTCCGGGTGTTAACCTTGGGCTGAACAGAAGTCAGTATAAATACTCTTGTAAAGTCCTTCAACTGCTTCAGAGGTAGAAAAGCTGAGTGGCAGAATGACCGTGTCTCTCCACACATCCCTTGGTGAGGGACGGGAAGGCGGCCATCTTGGAAATGAGGAAGAGGCTGGCAGGTTCTTTCCAGGCGCTAGCAGACCAGCCGTGTCTCGTGAAGGGCAAAGGCCCATGTCATTGAGCGGCACTAAGGGCAAAGCAGCACTCGCCCAGGAGTCCACATAACTGGCTGAGGGCCCACTGACGTGTGCTGGGTCTGACACCCCCATGTAAGTGTCACATTGGGCCAATGGTTGACCTGTGTGTTTCTCGAGGTGATGGTGACATATGTTACTGATATTTCAAGATTTGTCTGGGTTGTGGATCAATTATCATAAGCGCTCTGTGACCAGCTGGGAGTTCCGCAGAGACCTAGGAACAAGGACATTCTGAGCTGATCATAGGCAGCGATGCTCTGAATGGTCAAGAGCCCCTAGTAAGGTCAGCATTTTTTCTTGTGTCCCTCTGGCCTTCGGCCCAGCAATGCTCAGTGTAGCTTCTCACCAATCTCAGGACAGCAATGCTCAGTGTGGCTTCTCACCAATCTCAGGACAGCTCTCAGGACAATGGCCAGTGAAGATCTGGGTTGAGAGTTAACCAGCGACTAACCATCTTGTTCTGGGAAGACTCTTGTCTCCATCAGAAGTCACCAAGTTTCCTATTTACTACCCACATCAGTCTCCCCGGCCCCTAGCAGGACCTGATTCCCAGGACAGCTGCGGTGAAGATAGGACAGTGGGGTGAAGGCTGGTTTGGGGTGTCAGCCAGGCTTATAAGGTTGCTACCTGCAGTCATCTCCTCCAGTGCTGACCACGTACTTGTCATCATGAGAGAAACGGATGTTCGTGACGTGAGCCGAGTGACCAAAGTAGCGCTTATGTTTGGCCTGTGAAGCAAAAATGAATGGAGACAGCTAGGACACCCTCCCCATGCTTCCCAGTAAGTACAGACCACTTCTAAGGCCCAATACCTTCCTTCAACTCAGCATTCCTGCCTGAGCCATCTCTTAGGCCAGTCATTCGCTGACTTTTCTGTCTCATTCTTGCCTCTGTGGCCATTTTGCCCACCCACCCTTTATTCTACCTCCTGGCTTCCAGAACTTCTGAAGAGAGAAATAAGAAGGTTAGGTGTTGTCAAATCCCCACAGAGCTAGAACAAGATTCCCTTTTGTTTGAGAACCGAGATGGTCATCAAGAGTGGCCACACTCTCCCCCAGACTGTAGAAGACCGTGGCCAGGAGGCAATGCAGGGAGGAAGACTTACAAATTTTTCTGTGCATGGAAAATCGAAGAGCTTCACCAGCCCGAAGTCATCTCCTGTGACAACGTTCAGGCCAGCATGGGTCACACAGGCGCAGTTGACATCAGCCTTGTCTGCATTTCGTGGCCAGATGCCAATGACTTCGTCTCCCAGAATGCTGTTCCAACAGTAAGAGGTCAGGAGGGGAGAGGCAACGTTCTGTCACCAGCCTCCCCTGGGGATGTCAGGACTATTGTGCATCCGTACAGTCTGGAGTCATGGGACTCCAGGCGTAAAAGCATCTGTCCCCTACCTCTGGTCACTTGCCCCAACTTCTACCATCCCCTGTCCCATTTCCTCACACCCCAGGGAAAAGCCACCTCCATCTCTGATTCTCTCCTGGTGTCCTGTGGGCCTGATAGGGTATGCCCCCCCCCATTGTCTCCTGTTTAAGATTGCAGATTTCAAGGACAGATGCTAAAACGGGAGAATGACCTTAGCTGGAATTTCCCTTCAGGGAGATGCAGGGGGAGAAAGATGTGAAATGGTCAAGATGAAACAGGTTTCCTGGAAGGCAGGAAATCAGGGTATATAAAGGGTGTGCAAACAAAGAGAGGGATTCAGATTTGAATATGGAGATCGTAGAGAGAGAGAGGTTCAATGGAGGAGAGATGGGAATCGGCCATCTTGTAAAGATATGAGCCATGTGAGCTTGGCCATGTGGCCACCGGGGGCCTGCAACCCTTGGCAGGCCCTGGCTAGCAGCATGTGTGCTGAATGCAGTTAAGGAGTTTGCAGATTAGAAGTCCGTGTTGGAGTTTGTTTTTGCTGAGTTTGATTTGTGTCTGAAAGAGGCCGTGCAAAAGTTAGGCCTGAGAAGAAAGTGAACTTTGCTGGTTCGGCACCATGGAGTTCCTGCTACCTGAAGGTGACAAGGGGAACACAGCGTGGAAGACAAGGAGGAGCAAGTCAAGGGAGCAGCCAAAGGAACATGTCTTCAAGCGTCTGGAGATGACTGACTGGACATTGGTGAGATGATCAGGACTGAGAGACTGAGGATTTCTGGGCAATCTGGGAAAGGACTTTAGACAATGCTGAGAAAGGTTTTGGACAATGTTGAAGTAATCAGAATTTTCCTTATATGTTTCTTTTGTAGTTATTAGGATAATTAGAAATCACTTTGTTAGAAATAAATTAGTCTGCACTGATAGTCTTGCATTGGTTTGGTATTTTGGTTGAGAAGGCTGGGGATGGTGGTAAGAACCCACGAGTGGAAAGTTTAAACTGTGTTTTAAAGTTTTTCTTTTTAGGTCTGAAAGAGAGAAAGAAAGCAGAGAGAAGCTGGTAGCTGATGTTTGCATATCAATGGTAAAGGTGATCAGTGAAAATGCTAATGAAGAGTGTGTAGCCTGCTTTGGAGGGAGAAGCAGGCAGATAGGTGTATCCAGTTCCAGTTAAAGTCAGAAAGTCTTCGATATACCCTGTTTCAGGCCCTCTGAGTGTGCTCATGTTTGGAAGAGCCGTGGGGGCTCTGTCGAGATCAGGGTGGGTGGCCGTCCCTTTCCCCTTGCGCTGGCCAGGCATAGCTGCTGCTGCTTCCTGCGGCTGTTCCTGCTTCGTGCCTGGGCTGACCAAGGGTTTGGCGGTGGTTCCCGCCTGCACCTGCTGGATGGGGCTGAGGACCTGATGCACTGGACAAAGAGGTCCTTCGCATTCCCACAGTCCAGGTCAGCCCCAGCCAGCCATCCGAGATGAGCACAAAGTCGCCTGCCCGTAACCCCCCGCCCCCAAAGAAACGCTAACTCCCCCTCTGAGTTTGATTACGCCCCAACCATGCCCGAAGGGGGAGGCTGCATCTAGGACAACGACCCCCTCATGATGTGTCTCCAGAAGTGTTTTCCTCATTACCTTGTCCAGGAGGCCCAGGTGATCTTCTCGATGACCACAGCCTCAGTTACCTGCTTCCCCAGAGGGACTTCATGCACCTGGCGCTTGTAGGCCCCGGTTGAGACCTGCCAATGGAAGGGCACCACGGTCATCAACTACCGGAGCCAAAGAGCGCCTTCTCCGCAGGCCGTGGCCTGGCCACCACTGCCCGGGGGCTTTGCTCCGAACTCAGCTCCGCACAGTCCTCGGGAAAGGGCTGTCCTGTCCCTTCTGCTGTCGCCAGGCTCAGCATCAGCCTCATGCGGAAACTTGTCAGAGGTGCACAATTTCCCACACCTGCCCAGACCCACCGCGTCATCCTGTCGGATGCTCCCAGGGCGGCCCCCCTCCCTAGCCTGTCTCGTCTCCGGGTGATGCTGACGCTCACGCAGGTTCGCGTGAGAAGGAGCCGAGATCTGTGCCTGGAGGTGAGGCGACTCTCACAGACGCCGCTGATAGAGATGAGTCTTGAAACATCCAGAACCTGCCCTTTGCTTGCCTGGGAAGCCGCAGGGGAAGCGGATCTGGTCGCAGAAGATGGGTGCGGCCCACCTCTCCCCCTGCCCTGGCAACCCGGGCTTTCTCGCTGCACACGGGCTCAGCTCTGCCTCTGTGGACCACCTTGCAGTTGGCTTGGAACGCTGCTCCTGCCCCTTTGTCGCTGACTCCTATGCATCCCACAGCCTCGGCTTAAATATCACTTGCACCGAGGGAAGTGCTCTAAATTTAGCGCTGGTGCAGGCGCCCACTGCACCCTGCACTTTTCCCCAGCCGCGCACCATCGCCGTTTGTGGCTGCACATCCCTTCCGTGATTATCTGGTCAGTGTAAGCTCCTGAGCGCATGGCCTGGCCCGGGCCCCAGGTGTCCGTCCCAGAGCTGCGTGCGTCCCCAGCGCCTGAGACATCGGATGCAAGGGACATGCAGGCCTGCTTGCTCAGGATGACCCCGAGACGACCCTGAGCCGCCATGGCCTGCTCCCTCAGGATGATCCCGAGACGACCCTGAGCCGCCATGGCCTGCTCGCTCAGGATGACCCCGAGACGACCCTGAGCCGCCATGGCCTGCTCGCTCAGGATGACCCCGAGACGACCCTGAGCCGCCATGGCCTGCTCCCTCAGGATGACCCCGAGACGACCCTGAGCCGCCATGACGTCACTGGTCACTACTCAAGAGAGAGTGGCGACGCATCGCGAGCCCTCAGCCGGGAGTCCCAAGGGCGGGCCCCTATCCACCCCTGTCTTCCCACTTGTCAGGTCCACTGGGAGGAACTCTCCGGGGCTCAGTTGCTGAGTCTGGGCCACCGTGTGGTCGCACTGAAATGCACAGTGCGAGGAGCCATCCAGGACAGGGGCCGCCAGAGAGAGCTAGGAGTTAGGGAGCCGCGGCGGGGCTGTGCAGGGACTGAGATGACCATGGTGTGTGTTCTCTGCTTTGCTCACTGAAGAGTAGCTCCCACTACTTTAAATTCACAGTATTTTTGAGGGCTCTTGTGAGGAGCAAACTAGCATGCCACCTAGCACAGGGTAGCACCCGACTCATACAGCTCTTGCTATGATACTATTTTTGGTCGCCCCAGATACAGCGAACCCAGGGCACATACCTGGATGTATCTGCCATCTGCGGAGAAGTCCATCTGAATGACAAAGCTGGGGATATCTTTGCAGTAGCCGATGCGGTTCAGGCTGGTGCCCTGAGTGAGGTCGTAGAAGTCAACTGCGTGCTCCGAAGAACCAACGGCTAAGTATCTGCTGTCAGGACTGATTCTAGAAAAAGCAAACCAAGAGCACGGTCAGGAGGAGAGTTGCCGGGGCCAGGGCCCGGCATGAGCTCTGCTCCAAGGCAATGAGGTCTCTCACTTCATGCCTCTCAGGTGGTAGCTTCTCCTACATTCCACAGACACGCTCTGGATCAGGGCCCGTGGAAGGCAGGCAGTGGACCCCTGTGGTCTGTAGTGGAATGGCATTTAAAGAAATTTTTACTATACTTTCATTTGGTAAAGAGGTGTTTGAAATGTGCGAAAGGGTCTCCGTTCACAGTTGCCCATTAAAAAGATCTCTCTGGAGGACCCTCATGCTAATGAAAATGGAACTATCATTTGACCCAGCAATTGCTCTTTTGGGAATCTACCCAAATGGGTACAAAGGGACACCTGTGCTGGGATGTTTACTGCGGCACAATTTATAATTGCAAGGTCATGAAAACAACCTAAATGCCCCAAAACGGATGACTGGATGAAAAAAATGTGGTATATATACATGATGGAATATTACTCATCAATTATAAATGACAAATTCGACGATTTCATAACAACATGGATGTATTTAGAAGAAATCATATTAGCAGAAACAAGCCATAAAGAAAAAGGGCAGAAACCAAATGGTTTCACTTATTTATGGGATATAGTGAAAAAATAAACAAAAGCCTTGAGGAAAAGTCAAAACAAGCTAAGCACCAAACTGAAGGGCACAACTTTGAGCAGGAGGGAAAGGGGGGGAAGGGAAGGGAGGGTGGGGGGCAAATCCTTGAGATTACAATGTTGTGAAATTTATATATAAATAAAAATTAAAAAAATAAAATAAAAAGATCTTCTCTCAATGGAAAGGCCCACTCCAGCCATGGCCCTCTGGAATGGGGACCAGGCACAGGACACGCCATCCTCTAGCTCCTGGCCCACGTCACCAACACGCACCTGATATCTTGGATGGCGGATTTCCGGTCCCGTTTTTTGCCCCACACTTTCAGGCTGTTGACCAACAAGATGACAAACTCCCCGTTCTTCATGCCAATGGCCACCATCTCACCGTCGGGGCTGTAGGCTGCACACCGGGCCGCGTGGCCCAGGTTCACCTTGTTTAGCAGCTTCTGCGGAGAGACAGGAACAGTGCTGGGCTCAGCTTCCCCAGCCTCTCTCCTGGGGCCCTGCGCCCTGGCCAGGGCAGCCAGCCGGCCTCCAGCTCCTGCACGCTCGCTGCTCATATGGGCTTTCCCTAGGGCTACAGTGGATGGCATGTTTGGGTGACGGCCGTATAAAGGACGAGGTGTGCAAGGGCGAGAACGGAAGTTTTTCTGTGGACAGTTTGGTAGTAAACATTTCAGGCTGTTACAGCTGCCAGTTCTGCAGCACAGAAGCAGCTGCAGACATGAGCTGTGGCATCATGAGCAGGAAACGGGCAGCACAGCCTCCTTGCAAACCTGTGCTCAAGGTCTGAGCTTTACCTCAGCTCAGATCCTGAGTCCAGGCACTAGCAGCTGGGTGGTTTGGGAGAAGTCAGTCCCCTAACTTCCTGCTTGGAAAGAAGCTGCACTAATTCTGAGGCTGAGGATTAGGCAGGGGCTGAGGCCTCTGCTGGGTAGTAGGTATCCAATGAATAGAACTTGTTAATAAACGGTCATGGGAACCAATTTGAACAGAAGCGCTAAACAGCCATCTGCATGTCTGTCCTCTAAGCGTTTTATTTCAAATAACACCAAATATTTTAATTCTCCAGACTTAAGGACCTGGTTCAATAGCTGATAAGCAAGGTTACATGGATATTTTATTTTTTCAGACCATTCCTCGCTATTTTACATTTCTACTCCAGATGAATTTTTAAATTTTTTTCCCTAAACGCTAAGCAAAACCTGGTTGGGCTTTTGATCAAAATGTTCCCATTTGGAAATATCTGACATTATTTTAAGTTATTTTATTTTGCTGGTTTTTTTGTGTGTTTTTTGTTTTTTTGAGACTAGGTCTTGCTAATTTTTTTGGCCCATGGAACCGCAGGCTCTCGTTGCCCGGGGTACCACAGACTGAAGCAATCCCCAGCCTCAGCTTCCCAGGTAGCTGGGATTACAGGCGCACACCACCACGCCCAGCTATTTTTTTTGGAACTAGGTCTTGCTACAGGCCCCAGGTGGGACTCGAACCGCGATCCCTAGCCCCGGTCGCTTCATAGGCTGAAGCTTACAAGCACGATCTACCATGCCCGGCCTATTTTAAGTTATTTTAGCCTTCCCAGCCAGGGAAGATGAAATGTCTGTTTTTCAGGCTTTGTGAGTTCTTGAGAGATTAAGAGAACAAGCATTCGCCATCAGATTATTCTCACCCTGTAACATTTACAGAAAGATGTACAGACCGTGTGTGTATGAACGGGCACTTCTACTGCAAAGCTTATTTATGTAATGCCAACCGGTAGCTGGCCTCTTCCCGGCCCTACCCTGTAGTCCTGGTTGGCATCTGGCCTCCCTTCCTCACTGCGGGCTCCTCCTGGTGAGAAGCCCACATGGGGTACCCCACTCCCGTACCTTGTCAGCCAGGTCCCAGATCCTGGCTGTGCCATCGTTGCTGGCAGAAATGAAGATGTCCTTGGAGGGGTGAGTGGCCAGGCCCCAGATTTCCCCTTCCATGTGTCCGTCAATCAGAATGTTGGAAGCAGCATTTTTTTCCCCAACTTCAATTATTTCTCCATCTTTAGTTCCCACTAAAATCTTCCCCTGTTGTGAGTGAAACACTTTTAGAAAAAAGAACAAACACCACAGGGCCCACTGGTGGGGTGCAGCTGGAGCACCACACTCAGACGGGACAGAGCGGCCACTGGGTCACTTGGGGGGGGGCACGCAGGTCACGGGGGAGGCATGGGGGGGGCATGTGCCTCCCAGTTTAGTGAGCACAGAGTTTACCTTCTGTGCTGAGACTGTCTGGGCACATGTGCTTAGCAGCCCTGAGAGCCGCCACGCCTCAGCGTGGTCATCAGAGCTTTTGTGTCCGCGACACTTTACCTCAGTCTAGAATATTTTTTGTTTAAAAAAGAAAATCACTCTTAGAGCAACTTGGGGAGCACGTTGCTGGCAATGGTCGTAAGATAGGAGGAGTCAAGAGCCGTTTTGTTTTTTAGGTACCTCGTCCCTGTGGAAGGAAGCTTATCGCCCCTTCTCTCCCAGTCAACGCCAGCACAGTTTCCATCACCCATCTCTGCGGGAGTGTCTAACCGCAAGCTCGCGAGGGAGCAGGTGACTCGCGAGGGAGCAGGTGACTCGCGAGGGAGCAGGTGACTCTCGAGGGAGCAGGTGACTCGGGAGGGAGCAGGGTGACTGTTTCTGCTCTGGACAGCTCCACCCCTCTCTCCACTTTCTCACCAACAGACACCAGTGAAGGCCCATCTCTGACAGCTTCCACGTCCTGTGCCTAGCTCCCCTGTTCGCCCCAGGCCTGACAGACCTTCCCAGGTGATTCTCAGCGCTCTAAAAATTAATCAACAATATTCCTTATTTTTGAATTACGGAAATTCCAGGTCAGGCTTTCCTTTCCATGCTGCACACTCAGGACACAAACGATTAGACTGATATCAATCTAAGTATGCACACAAAGTTTTAAATGAGTATCTGTTTTCAAGCAAACCGGAGTTTCCTGGAGAACTGAGGAAAGGCAAGGCACATGCCACACGTGGCCCCGTACCTGGAGCTCTGACCCCGCAGCTCTGGACAGAATGTGGACTTCCACATGCGCTGGAAACACCACAGCTGTGTTTGACATCAGCTAAGGGATGGCCTAGAACCCCTGGCTTTGAGCTGGACCCTTGGGTGGTCCCTGCTCTTCTCTGCCCTGGCTGCATAACCCTGGGTGCAGGCAAAGCCCTCTGCATGCCTGTGCCTGCAACCGTGTCTCTAGCAACAGCACTTGGCATCTACTGCGTAAGGGCGCCTGCCAGGCACTGCGAGAGACACTGTGACTACCTGACGCATGCGTCCCCACAGCAACCACTTTCTGGACACAGAAAGGTCGAGGGACATGTTCAGGGTCACACACCCAGCCCTGCTGAAAGCGCCCAGGTCTGCGTCTGCCTGCCTGTTTTCCCTGGGAGACAGACCTCTCCTTGGAGGCCGGTTTTAAGGAGTCCACAAACAGGCCAGGGGACGCGCGGCCCTCCCTCAACCCCCGCCTTGGCCCACGCCCCCAGGGACAGAGCTGGAGGCGCTGCTCACCTTGCCACGGCACACGGAGCGCACGCACTCCACCGGCTGGCCCGTCTCCAGCTGGAAGGCCCGGCAGCGCTTCATCTCCTGGTCCCACAGTTTGACCGCACCTCCTTCTTTGGTCCTAAAAGATCAAGAGGAACATGGCATGGCAGCTGTCATGCTAAACCTCCACGGCCCTCCACCCCTCCCTTCTGTCATCTTATCAGGGTCACGGCCTCCCAGGGCCAGCATGACGGCCCCCCTGGGGTGACCGGCTTTGACTCTGTGGGTGGGAGACCCCAACCTCTTGAACTTGGTGATTTCCTGGTTTCAGATGCCACTATCTCCAAAGGCGAGAGAGGTGTGATCTGGAGGACCGGGCTCTGTGTTTACTAGGTCCCGAGCGAAGGGAAGGGAGTCTGTGGTGTCTGCTTCACTCCCCCCCTCTCCTGTCCCCACAAGCACCCGTGCCTCACTTCTTACGTCTCCCAAAGAGACACACTTGAGAGCGACACTTTATGAACAGGGAGGCGCTCCGGTCCAGTCAAGAGCGCCACGTGGCTTTGTAACTGCCATTAGCCCACCTCTCTGCCTCACTTTGGAAGGTTTTGACCCAGGCCATCTTGGGGAGGGCACCCTGGTCACCCTGATACAGGAAAGACAAGAGGATGGGAGCCTGCTCTGTCTCCAAGTCAGAGATGCTTCTGTCAATCTCCCCTGAGACCGCAAGAGGGACCAGGGGCGCCTAGGCTTACGGCCGCTCTTTGCCGCCCGTCACGATGAGCCCGTCCCGCAGGGTCGTGTACATTGTGAAGACGGGGCCCGTGTGCGCCTTGGCCACCAGGCGGACAAGGAAGTGGTCCTTCCACACGTAGACATCGCCGTTGATGGCTCCCGTGAAAGTGAGGTTGTTCTGTCAACAGAGGAACGCTCAGCGGCTCTCAAGAAGGCCCCTTCCCAGCCACCCACTCTTCCATTACGGAGCCAGAGAACCGCAGACACACACCGAGACTGACCTTCTGCGCTTTTAAGAAAGGCCAGAGAATTGGTGGCACATCAGAGGAAAGAGAACTACTTAGTACCAGGTTGTTGACTTCCCCGCCAGCCCACTGACACGAATGGTCGCCCTGCAGGCCATCTTCACGTGACTACAGAGGGACGAGGAGGCTCCAGCCCATGGGGACTTTCCTGGACCCATCTGTGAGGCCACAAACCCACTCCTGCAGGACTGAGAGTTGGCTTGGCTCACTATGTCCCCTGCAGAGGTAACAGCGCCCCACAGACCACATAAGGGTATTCGTTGGGGCTATTTGTGGGCAGGAGGGCTGGGAAGAAAAGGGACACTCTCCAGGGATGGGAAAGATTCCCCAGCATCCTCTGTGGCCCTCGTGCCCAACCCCAAGGACCTCGCCAATGTGCTGGCCTCTGGGGCAATGAACCTGGGTGGGTTCTTTCCTGAGGAACACTTTGAGGTGGGGGTGGGGAGACAGAGTCAGCTCACCACTGTGCACTGAGGACAGGGCAAGGTGGCTGCAAATCAACCAGCAGAGGAGAGAATGTAGAAATGGCTTCCTGGTGTCCAGCTTCCGGGCTTCCTGGTGTCCACCTTCCCCTCCTCTTACCACGCCCACCCCAAACCCTAACCCAGGGCTTCCAGGCCCCAGCCTGGGCAGCACCAGCAGGGACTCACAGCACCGAAGGCCACAGAGAGCATCGTCTGCATCTTGGCAGCCTCCATGGACCCGATGACTCCCTTCTTGTAGAGCAGGGCACTGCCGGCCAGGGTCCAGAACTTCATATGTTTGACCCCAACGGACACAAACTGCGTGTCCGAGTCCGGGCGAAACTCCACCACAAATATGCGCTCCAGGTGGCCCCCTCGGCTGGCAACCTTGGCACCTGCGGAGGAGGGGGGGTTGTGAGTCTGGTGTAGTGGGTCCACTTAAGGGCTCTTGCTTCTTCAGTGGCTCTTCCCTTTTCACACACCCTTAAGGTGGGAAAGGGAGACTCTGGGGAAGTTCCAGGGCAGCAGGTGCTACTGATGTAACCCTCAACCCAGAAGCCATCCCCATGCCACAGCAGGGAGGGGAGCCCAGGAGATGGGAGCCCCCAGGGCTGAGAAAGGGAAACATGGCTTCCAGGCACCCTCCGCCATCCCAGCCAGAGTCTGCGTCACACGGGATTCTCCACAGGACGCCCAGCCCAGTGACACTCCAGACAGGAGTGTGTCACTAGAGGCACAAATTCATTCACACGGTTTGTATTTCTCTCCAAGATCCTCTGCTTTTATTTTCTGGAAAAAAAAAAAACTTTTTTTTTTTTTTTTTTTCAAATTTCTCTATATTCCTTTTTTTTTTTTCTTTTGTGCCTTTTAAGTTTAACATTTTTACCTTTTATATTTAATGAGTAGCTTGGCTTTTCTCAACCCCATTGATCTAGGTTGATTTGTCTCCTGAGTTTTGTTTAATCTCTGTCTTATAAATCCCAATTCCACCATTTACTTATAGAACAGCTTTGGACAGGTTATATAACAGCCCTGGTCCCAGTTAACTCATCTGTAGCTTGTAAAATAACAACTATTATTGTCCTCAAAGTGCTGTGAAGATGAAAAGAATGGATGTAAATGAGGCTCTCAGAATGGTGCTTGACATTCACAGTGGTTTTCAGTGCTAACTAGTGTTACTGTTACCACTCCTTCCCGCAGCTCCTTTTTATATCTCTTGCCTTCCAGCCTTTTTAGCCTATATTTTAAACCCGGTCTATTTTTATTGCATATACTTCTACCCTTGGGCTTTTTTTCTCTTTCAATTTTTTACTTTAAACTTCCATTATCTTTGTTTTTCCATTTTCTTTTACTCAATGTTTAAGTTTCAATTTTTCTCTTACTCATCTCTCACTCTCTATTATTTACTTACAGGCCTTCCCCCAGCCCCATGCCCACTCCTCCTCCTCCCTTGCACTGAGTTCTGGGCTTCTATAACAGCCCAGTTGGAGCAGTTGGGCTGCAGCCAGCTCCCGGCTAGAAGCCCTTACCAGGGCTGAGGAGGCCTGCAGGTTACCACTCACAGCAGAAATTCCCTCTCTGTGCAGAGGGCTGGGCTGGCTGTGCTGGGCTCACTCTAACAGATCCTCATTGCCCACTTAAGCTCAGAGGTTCAAAAACCATCCTTCCCACCCCCTACAAGGACACCACAAACTTAGCTCAAAAACAAACAAACTGGGAAGAAAACATCTGCAACACTTAAAATAGATAAAGAATTTAACAGTCATCAGTGAAGAACTACAAACCATAAGCTAGAAGACAAGCACCCCCAGCAGAGAAGGGGGATCTGAACAGCTGAATTACAGAAATGGCAATACCAGGGGTCGACTGAGAGCTGGATGAGGTTCACTCTCAGTAGTGGGGGTAGAGGGGGAGGGAGCAAAGTAAAATAAGATGCACGTTTCCTTTAAGTCGTTAAGTCTTTCCTCATTTACTCTCATGGACGCCTATATCTGTGGGTGATTCTGTCTTCTGCATTAGCTTGTTTAGAGTTAACTTCACAGGGGCATCTAGAACCTGACAACATTCATCTTGTACAAGAAGCTCATCTTTTCACCCCATTTATGTTTGTTTATTCTTCCACACACACCCTCCACCAAGTTCTGCATAAAAGACTCCTTTAGCAAATGAGAACCGAGTCACAGGCTCCCTAATGATAACAAAAATCCATATAAACCTTCCTCCAGCTCCTGTGGCTGGTCTGTCAGCAGCACACTCAGGGGCTGCCGGACGTCACCACTGGCTCAGAAACGTCCCAGACAGACCCCAGCTCCAGGGTCACAAAGACAAGAGGAGACTGTGACCACAGAGAAGGTCATCCTTTTCCTGGGAACTTGTTTAAAGAGGATGGAGGGGCTGAGCTGAGCCAGGCCAGGGCAGGTATGGAGCAGGGGCAGAGGCAGAAGGGAAACGAAAGACATGATGACCCTGCACCGAGGGAAGACGAGCCTATCTCTAGGACCAGCTTGATCATTTTCTCCCAAGGAAGGGGGTCGCGGCTGCTGTGGGGGGCGGAACTGGCACTCAGAGGAAGGCACTCCTCTGTGCAGTGGGCCGGCTGCTGGCCAGCCTCTGGAGGCACCCAACCTAGCACAGAGGTGGTCCTGTCAGGGACACACTGCTCAGGGTGGGCCCTGTCTGGCTCCAAAGACCTCGCGAGTCCTTCCAGCTCTAAAACGTGCAGGGGCCGTCCCTTCAGATGCCCAGCTTCTCGCCTGGGGCTGAGTCTATGTAGTCAGCTGGCCACTCCCCATCAACGGAATGGACCTGCCTCCCCGACACACAGATGGGGTCTTAAGGGTAACCAGACAGAGAGAAATGGGTGGCTCACGAAAGTTCCGAAGTTCCCAGCCTCGCTTTTCTCATCTGAGTGCTCAGGCCTCCCTCTCACCACCCCTCCACACTGACATAACAGGGCTCTCAGAGCCCTGGATCAGGGGTGTGCCACGCTGGCCGTGCCTGCCCCAGTATGCTCCAGATACAGGCTGCAGGCTGCGGGCAGAGCTCGTTAATGTCCTGACTAATTGGATCTGCTTCTGACGACCTGAGACTACACCCAGTAGACCACACATCTCTGGCCTAAGATGACCATAAATGTAGGAGCTAGCTGTGTGTGTGTGTGTGTGTGTGTGTGTGTGTGTTGGGGGAGGGCAAAGAAAAAATTTCTGTTACTTTAAAACATAAACCTTAATAAAATAAATGCCCCGATCAAATAAGTGAGAATGATTGTTAAATGTGTTTCTGAGGTGATGATGATCACATCCATCCTGCTCCCCGGGATAAGGCAGCCGTGGGGACTGGCCTCCCAGGACCTAGGACTGCCAGAGGTGTGGCCTGGAAGGCCGGTAGAAGGCAGTCAGTGCAGGAATGGAGGAGGCAAGCGCCCTTCCCGTGGGAAGAAAACCTCCCCAGCGGCGGCCACAGGCCCCTCACTGCAGCCTGGTCCTGTCCCCCCGGCCCTCTCTGGCGGGGCCCAGGGTGCTGAGGCGTCCATAGGCAGTGGCTCCAGGGCCCCGAGGCCTGGTCCTGCTGGCCCAGTGGCAGTGCCCGTGGAGGGCTGGATGGGAAAGACAGAGTTCGAGGCCAGCCAGGCCTCTGGCCAGCCTCTGGGAGGACAGAGAGTCACTCTGGTTACCTTCCTGCCACCGCCAGACGGTGATGGTGTGCTCGGGGTCCACTCCCACCGACACCAGCAGCTTCCCGGTCGCGCTGAAGTTGACGTAGTTCACCCCCTTCGAGTGGAAGCAGCGCAGCATGGACAGGGTGTGCTTGGTCATGGCGTCCCACACGTGGATCGAAGGAGTCGTTCCTGAGGTGGGGCAGGACGCGGAACTGAGACCACGAGCGAGCAAGGCAGGTGTGTTTCTGTGTGGCCGAGAGCCCTCGGTGCCGACCCGCAGCCCGGCCTGGCCAAGGCAGGGGTGCCTCGGCACTTGCAGAGGTGGAAGCCCAGCGGTGCTGACGTCCAGCGCGCGCACACACACACACACACACACACTTGTGAGGTGCTCAGACAGGGAAGACTCATGAGGTCAGTGATCTGTATCTGCAATGCAGCCAGATACAATCAGCAAACAGGATGCATGACATTAGTGCATGGATTCAAATTACTCACGGATGGAAAGCCTTACCTGGGGCCGCCGTCTCATCACCTGCATTGGGTGGGCAATGGCAATGAGGAAGCGTCAAGGGAAAACAATAGCTAAAATGAGTCATGTTTCTAATTGCCATGACAACGACCATGTTCCCAAATTAAATTTAAGAATGGGCATGGGTGCAGCGAAAACAAGCAGGAAGCTACGCTTATAAAAACCGCCTCTGAAATGACAGAGCTAAAACATGAACAAACAACTTTCCACAGATGTGAGTCAGTTCACGCTTGTCCCTGGCAGTTTCCGTGGGTGCAGAAGGGCACCCCTGGCGCCCCAGCCTTGCCGTGCAGTCGCCGGCTGCAGACACAGGCCCATTGAACCCCAGGGGCCCGAGAAGCTGCTCTCAGGAGCTCCCAGGGACGGAACCGCCCATATCTGGACCGCTGAACTGCTGGTCCCTCAGGCTCACCAGTCACTGGACGCGCCGACGCAGGCAACAGATAGAGCAGGACCCGAGCTATCAACAGCAACACTGACGGGAAATGGTGTCAGCGGCCGCGCCACCCCCGTCCAGGAAGGACCAGGTTGTTAAGTGACTGGTCCTGGCGAAGCTGGACACAATGCAGGGCCCTCCTACCTATCTGGCTGGTGGCCACCACGTTTCTGTACTTGGGGTGCTGGTTCACTGTGAGGCAGAGGATGTCATCTGTGTGCTCCAGGTAGAAGCTCTGGCTGCCTAGGAGAGAGGCAAGGAGGGTGGGAAAGGTCTGGAGCTCTCTCGGGGTGACCCTAAACTTTGGTTGGAGTCTTTGGAAATATATCAGAAAAGAGAGAGAGCCTAAAGTCCCCAACGCTCACAGTCCTGGGGGAGAAGGGAATTTGTTTCTCACATCACCATGTTCTGCTCATTTGGTGTTTGTGGTCTAGGACCCACCCTTCTGGTCACTGAATGGGGCCGGCACACAATCCATGCACAGACGCTTCTAGAGTACAAATGCTGAGGTACAACGTCTCCCCTAGTCCACCCCCCCCCCACAGCCCTTGATCACCTACTCTGGGTAAGGGGGACTGAGGACCAAGGAGATGATGCCTCATTCATTGGAAAGAGAAGCTGCGAAATAGGAGGGGACTTGGGACATCCCTTCTAGCCATCTTTACTCATCAAACGCCAACTCACTTGGGTGCTGGATGGTGCAGGTGACAGAGCACCCCCTAATGCCCTAAGCTGACATATGGCACAGGAGGGAGAAAGGACAAGAAGTAATTAGTCATTCACTGTGGTGAATATAGTTACTGACTGCCCAGTGGCCACTGTGAGCCATATAATCCAGCCAGAGGCCAGGCCCCCAGAGGTGAACGACAGCATCAATATACAAAGCACGTTGATGATGACGTGATAACGAATAGCTAGGAGAACAAGAAAACGTATCAAAAGGCAAAAATTATGTGCCCAGTGATTTCACTGCATTAAACAAAAATCTATGCCTATGCATAAACAAATAAAATTAGAAAGGAGAATGAACATTTGGGAGGAAAAGGTTGAAGATATGAAACGGATAATGCAAAATGATAATTTGGGGCTGATAGTATATTTAAATTTAAATCTGGTATAAAGATAACAGGTGTCTATCAAATTGGTTTCTGAATGTTTTAAGCGCCTATTAAATGTAAGAATTGTGATACACTTAAAGAACATTTTTGTTTATTGTTTATTTGTTCTCTTTCCCAGTCCGGCTCAATAGTCAAGCAAATGATCTGGAAAAATGTCTTGATCTGGAAAAAATCAACTAATGAAAAAACTCCCTCTATATTTTCTTCTTGTTGCCATCTGTAAGCAATTTCTCCACACCCCACGCCCTCTTCCTGGCTTCTCACCCCCTCAGCCTCTGAGGAACTGATAGAAACACAGAGGGTTCCCTTGAAGGCCTAAGGTCTATGACAGGCTGAGGTCAGAAAGAAAGATGCATTTGACTCTGAAGGTGGGTCTGAGCATTTTCTAGGAGTAAAATGATACCTGCCTGGAATGGAGTGGACTGGCTCTGGAAGAAAGGGGAATGCTTGAGCTCTGGGGAATGTAAACAGGGAAATAGAAGCCTGTATTCAGAAGGCAGTTTCTGCTATGCTCCTGTGGTGATGGTACCTGTGGCCAGGTTCTGAACGACGCCGGCCGCAGCCGTGTGGAAGAGGATGTCGGCGCCATCATTCAGGTAGTGCAGGTTATTACGACAGTCAAATCCTCTGTAGCCGAACACGTGATCGAGAGCCAGCTCCTATGTTCCCCCAAAAGAGCAGAAACAAAGTGTAGTGCGACCATCCTTGTCACCCACTGTTCGGCAAGCAGCAGGCTCACCAGTCTGTGGTTCTTCACTGGTTCTAGCAATTACACAGACACATCAGGCAGGGCTGGCCAGGGCTGGGGTGGAGAGGGGAGGTGGGAGCGGGCAGGCAAGTCCCCCCACCCCCCGGGCTTCTTCGAGCTTTTTCTCTGGCCTCTCTCTGGTGTCCTCTCCAGCGAGCCTACTCATCTCCCCCCTTTGCTCTCTCATGCTTGCACTCTCTTCCCCTGGTGACACTGCCCTTCGAGCATCCCCTCCCAGGCCCAGGTGAGCCCACTCACACGTACGTACACCCACGGGGCCCAGGCACAAGTACAATCGTGGGGAGGGTGCAACACCCCACGTGCTGGTCATACAGGCTAATGGAGGGAAAAGCCTGACCAACACAGAGCATGAGCATGAGCAGGGAGGGGAGTGCAGAAGCTGAAGGCACAACGAATGATCAGGGGCCTTCTCTTGGAAAACAACAGGTTCATGGCTGCAATTCCTAGTTAGCAACTAGGAATTCCAATCCCCCTTCCCTTGCTGGGTTGGTCTTGGGCACCGAGCCTCATACGTCACTTCTCTGAGTTGCATCCTCATCTGAAACAAGTGCATAGTCCTTACCGCAGAGGTGTGAGGAACCTACGAAATACTTCATGGGAAGTTTGTCGTCGAGTACCCAACACACAGCAAACGCACACACATTAGAGACATTAAGAATCTCTCTCACCTTCTTCCTTCCCTTCCTCACCCCCCTTCTTTTTTTATTTTATTTTTTATTTTTTATTTTATTTTTGAGACTTCTTTTTTATTTTATTTTTGAGACTAGGTCTTGCTATTTTTGCCCATGGAACCGCAGGCTCACGTTGCCCGGGGTACCACAGACTCAAGCAATCCTCAGCCTCAGCTTCCCAGGTAGCTGGGATTATAGGCATGCACCACCACGACCAGCTATATTTTTGGAACTAGGTCTCGCTACGGCCCCAGGCGGGTCTCGAATGGCCATCCCTGGCCCCGGCCGCTTCGTAGGCTGAAGCTTACAGGCATGAGCCACCATGCCCAGCCCCCCCCCTTCTTTCTGAGCCACAAAAGGGAGGCTGAGGACCCAAGTGCTACTACATACTGGGTGAATGAGCCAGGTTTGAAAGACCTGGGACATTTTCAAGTTAGTACTGACAGGACCCCATGGCAGGGCTGCAGGGAGAGGGAATGGGCCCCTGGGCTGAATTCTGGGCCCTGGGCTGGAGCAGTCAGTGCCTCACAGGAGAGAGAGGGGATGCGAGAGAGCTGCTGGATCTGCTCAGAGTCAGCTGGAAGTGTCAGCGGACGAGCGGACGGTGCTGTCTACCAGGCAGACATGAGGACAGCAGACAGAAAGCAAAAACAGTTTAACCTTCTCACCTCAACCAGCTTCTTTTTTTTGGTGATGTTATTCTTTTGGAGTTTCTCAGGCTGGGGAGCTGCTCTGCTAACAGGTGGTCTGGAACAGAGAGTGACCAGAAGAAGCACAATGCTGAGCAAAAGGCGGCAAGGCTGCTGTCTGGCATGGTCACCTGAGGCCACGTCAGACTCTGCCCTCTTCTCTGTGGTAGCCCCTCCACCTGTGTTTATTTTGTCTCGGTCCCTTCCTTGCAAAAGTAGCTTCTGACATGAAGGGTCCTGTGTGATGGGCCTCGATCCACAAGCTCCCCATGCCTTGGGCATCGTGGTCAGGACCAGTTCCTCCCTGCTGGGAGTCAGGGAGAACATAGGACCCGGAGGGGCTGATTTCAAAACTGAAAAGGAGCCTAAGCATAAGGAAGAGGTCATGTTTCCTGAACCCACTGGTGATTTTCCAGACAGGAATGTGCCAGCGTTGCTCAGAATTAGACAGTCAAGCTCACGTGTGCTGAGTTGGGACTTCAAAACCAGGCTTGGGGACTAGCCTTGAAGGCCATGTGCAAAGGCTCAGGCTATTCTAGCTACACAGAGTGGCCAGTCAGACACAAAGGGATAAAAGACAGGAAGAACTCGCACTCCACCCTCTCCTTCAGGATGACTGCCTATGTAAGCTGCTACCATCACACCAGAGGGTACTTTTCCTGTCTCAGTTTTGGAGGTTTGGGCCACTAAATTTAACTGTGAGAAATGTTAACAGGTAAGCCCTCACAGAATCTGACATGCATAGGTCAGTGTTTGGTAATGCAGAGTTCCAGTAAGTCAGGCTGGTTGGGGCCTGGGAAGCCAGGGCTGGGTCAGAGAGACCAGTGCCAGCTCCCGCCACACGTTCCAAACCCATCAGGCACTGCTCTTGGGCTATGCAAAGAGAAAGGATTACCTTGATCCCCTTGTAAGCAGCAAACAAAGCCAAGTGAGAAACTTAGTACAGTTTAGAGCTGTATCAGCAACCACCTCATTCATGCACAAGCATTTCCCAAGTGAACAGACATTCTGTGTGGACAAACCATGCTTCCCGAGCATGCCAGCAGAGAACTAAAACAGAAATGAGAGAGTGCACCGGTCTGTAATCCAGAAAGCTCATACCCTGGCGTCTCTGGGCAAACTCTGCACTAAAGCGCCTACAGAATAGGGAGAAAAAAGGAAGCCTTGTCAATGCTTCCCGCACATCTCTGCAGCTCTGTCTATGTGCCTGGGGAAGCTGCTTATTTTAGAGTGTGCTGGGGAGAAGCTTGTTGTCAGAAAAACAGTAACATCCTCCTGGATGTCGTTGCGAGTGATGCATAATGGATGCTTTGTTTCTGCATCATGTTAGGCTCATAATTTAGCCCAATAATTCCCTGTGTTTCTTGGTTGGGCAGCTTGCCTGCTGGAGTGGCTTGCATTTTTGTGCTGGGGAAAAACAAGTTACCTTTATTTTCTCAGAAATTCTTCAATCCAAAACAAGTTATGTAATCATAAGTGATAATTGGCCCAAATGATATTCTAATCACCACTGAAGAACGGGTAAAGCGCACCGCTCTGCAAAATGACACCCCCGGCTGACGTCACTGCTGCCAAATTGAGCAAAACCGGGAGGCTGGGGGCATGCCAGCTCTCACAATTAGACATTTCCTTCACATTAATTATCGCTTCCCAGGACATCTGCTCTTTCTTCTGTTTTAGTGGGACTTTCAAATGAAATCCGTGGGTTTCTTCTTTCACCTCAGAATGTTCAGTGTATGACAGAAGCAAGCCAAGTTCTGAGAGGGAGCAAGAAGGTGGTGGACGGCAGCCCAGCTTGTTAGGCGGAATTCAAGGGGAAACACAAGGCGTGTCTTTCAGGTACACACGTGTTGTATAATATGTCACATATTATACAATGCACACAGAGTATGCATTCAAGCACAGACACTGTGTATTTATATATACATGGACTGTATATATACACACAGAGGCAATCCAATGCTGTTTTTCACCTGATTTTCAGTTGAAAACTGAAAAGTAAAGCAATCTTAGAATGTTTCTTTCTTATTTCACAAGCATATGTTTACAGCTGTGTTGCTTCAAAACTGAAGATGAGAAGGGCAAAAGGAAGAAACCTGCATTGTGGCAAATTCAGCGAATTGCGAGTATAGACCCTTCGCGATTGTGGATTCGGCATGAACGCTCGGGACGGGATAACTGAACACCTGGGCTTGGGCACGGTGCTGTGAATACTTACTTGACAATTCCCTGCCTCCAGAGGAAAGCAAGTTAAAACACAATACAAGCATTAAAGGTTTCTATAAACAGTATTGTAACATCAGACGTGGGTGGGACTGTCAAAAAATTCAAACATAGTCAAATGCTGGAGGTTTAGCATGTTTTAGTGGATCTAAATCCTTTCAGATTCAGTTTCCATTGGAAATGTGACTCTAGAAAGCTTAGTGAGGTGAGAAAGAGTAGAAGAATGCATGAGAAAGACCACTAAACTCCGTGGAGTCCTGTTTGCTCCCACTAGCACAGAGAATGAGAGCGCAAGGAAGGGAGTCAGAACAGCTGGGAATTATCACAGACACACTGAAGGGTTGAGAGGTGGAAGGTGAGGGGTGAGGAAGAGCAGAGGCACAAAGGAATCTCAGGGGCACAAGTGGAGTTTTGAAGCCACTCAGGGAAAGGACAGAGCAAGAGTTCCATTGGGCAAGAAACTTAAGGGGGAATAAAAGGAATAACTGGGAGAAAGGAAGGGAGAGAAAAGGACAGGCTGAGCTAGGAGAGAGCAAGAGAGCAGCTCTTCCAAGGAAGGGGGCCGGGGAGCAGGCCTGAGAACAGGCCTATGAACTCAGACTCGGGCCTCATGTTAAATAAGGAGGCAGACCTACTCCTGCCAAGGGGAGCACAGATTGCCAAGGACCCAGCAGTACCGATGGAGAGTGTCATTCCTCACCTGTACCCCAGGTCAAGGCAGGAATGGATTCTGTGGAGTGGAAGGAACCCCTGCTGTTCTGCCAATGTCCAGCAGCTCTGGGCTGCTGATAAGAAAGTTTAGACTCACTTCAGAGTTACCCTGACAGAGACTCTCACCCCACAAAGGCCCTGAAGGATGGCAAACGCCCTGCTTTTCACCCTCCTTTGCCCCTTCCCTTAGGTGGAGGCGAGCAGGAATGACCTGAGATGCGATGCGTAGGAGAGGGCTCAGAGCCCAGGTGATTAGGGATGGGTTCGTTTAATGACGGAGGAGGTTATGAAAGTCAGTTATGACCCAAGATGAATGCAGTGTCAGAGGCGACAGGGAGCAAGACTCCAAAAGTCGGTGAGAAACAAAGTTGTTCCACAGCAGCTTCTATAAAGAAGAGTGTGGGTGTGGACAGACTCGGCTACATTTAGCCAAGAAATACAAGCTAGGAATTGTTTTTAACTGCTGTTAGTCAGACACGTTCAAAGTGTCCGTGGAGGTAACGCAGCTTTCTTCAGATTCCAAAATGTACCATAAAATGCTCCAAGAGTTTTAAAATGTCTTGGAGAAACCCAGTTACAGCTGACCCTAGTTTTCAGTGGGTCCACAAGATTGTCAGAGTCTTGTTTTAGAATTATCCTCCAGGAGGCCGGGCATGGTGGCGCATGCCTGTAAGCGGCAGCCTAGGAAGCTGAGGCTGGGGCCAGGGATCGTGGTTTGAGTTCCGCTGGGCGCATGTAGCGAGACCTAGTTCCAAAAATATATAACTGGATGTGGTGGCGTGTGCCTATAATCCCAGTTACCTGGGAAGCTGAGGCTGGGGATTGCTTGAGTCTGTGGTACCGTGGGCAATGTGAGCCTGTGGTTCCATGGGCAAAAATAGCAAGACCTAGTTTAAAAAAAAAAAATTATCCTCCAGGGAGATCAGCTACCCGCAGGAAGGAGCTCCAGGGGTTCAGCAAAGCCCCTGACACTCATACTGAACTGTATTAGTACATGTGCATTTTTCTGGAGAAAGGAGACATTCTTCAGAATTTGAAAGCTTTCTATCATTTGAACAAGTGAAGAAGAGAATGAGAAGAGAGCTAATCATTACAACATGGAGAGAATAAGAAGAGAATGAGAATGAGGGATAACCACTACAACAGGGGAAGTCTGGATTTAGCAAGTCTCCAAAGCTATGGGGCACTCTTTTTTCAAGAAAAGAAAAAAGAAAAAAAAATGGATTCTGTTAAATGTATTCCTATGCTTCTCTAGAACCATCTGTAGAATGCTCAGTGGTGAAGTCAAATTGAAAGAGAGGAGACAGTAAAATTGAGGGGAAGGAAGGAAAGGAAAGAAGAATGAAAAGAAGGAGGGGTGAATATGGGGTGGATATAATTCCAGACCTAGGTATCAGATTATCTGGCTGAAAAATTAAGGGTTTAAAGAATGGAGTGGAAGGAACTACAAGTAAAGGTAGGCAGATTACTGAAGACACCAAATGCAGTACAGTGCAGTACAATATAGTACATACAAGACAATCCAAGTGGAATATAATGAGGATCTTGACTAAAGCAGTGCTGGTGAGAAGGAAATGAATGAATATTTAGAGAAACAATGGTGAAGTAGATTTCAAAGAGTTTGCCATTGATTGGCCCTAGGGAATGAAGGAAAAAAAAAACAATCAAATGGCTTTTCTCTACTTGGGCATCTGGGTGGATGATGGCACTGTTAACTGAGTCAGGAGGAGATCTATGAGATACGATGAGTTCAGTTTAGGCACGTAAAGCTCTGGACACCTATGGGTTGGCTATCCTAGTTCAATGTCTAAGTGAGAGTGAGGAGGCAGATATGATCTCAGGAAACATTAGTAAGTGAGCTGGGGGTATGAATTAATCACTGAGATGTAGAAAATAAAAAGAGACAATGACCAAAGGAGAAATCCTGAGGACTGATAGCACGGGAGGGGTTAGGAAATGAAACAGATAAAGTGAGGAGAAAGAGCAGGAGGGCCAAAAGATTATTTCAGGAAGGTAAATAGAAGAAGAATATCTATAACTATATGACCAATATAGCAGCCACTAGTCACATATGCTTACTGGGAAATTGAATGTGGTTAATTCAAATTAAGACAAATGAAAACAGCAAAAAACATCCTAGTCAAACCAATTTTTAAAAAAGAATTCAAAATAGTTATTGATAATTTTATATTACTTTCATGCTAAAATAACATATAAAATATTGGTTAAATAAAACATGACTAAAATGAATTTCACATCCCAACTTTTAAATGAAACTACTAAAAAAATTCCAGATGTGGCTTCTATTAAATTTCTATTGTACAACGCCACACAAGAAATAAGATCAAAGAGAGTAGACTGGATTCAGGAACTGGAAAGTTGTCATGTTATCAGAATAGCAAGGACAGAAGAATTTGTAGCTGGAAATCTTTGTTTTACCTGATATAAGATATCTAGTCCTGCCAGTTTTCAGTGTACAAATTTTCTGTGGGATTGTTTTCCAATCTTCTACTTTGAACTTTTGTTTATCTTTGGAAATCAGATGAATCTCCTAGAGATAGCAGACAGTTGCGTTTCTGATCCAACAAGCTACTCTGTGCCTTTTGACTGGTGAGTTCAAGCTATCAATATTATGGGAATGATTGAATTTTAAGTACTTCTTGCCACTTTGCTATTATCTGACCATATTCTTTAGAGAAATCATAGAAAACAATGATCTACACTTACATCACACCACACGGATCAACCAGACAGAAATGAATAAGAAAACAAGATCCTTAAATGGAGAATTAGGCCAGATGGGCTCAGTAGACATTCATGCACCGCTCCAGTCCCCAAAAGCTTACCACACAATTTTCTCAAGTGTACACACCACTTTCTTGGGATAGACCATACGTTGGGTCACAGAACAAGTTTCGATAAATTCATGAAGACTGAAATCATATCAATTATCTTTTCTGGTTACAATGGTATCAAACTAGAAATTAACCACTAAAAGAAAGTAAGAAAAACCTCAAATATGTGAAAGCAAATACATGTTACTGGATAACCACTGGGTCATCAAGCCACAAAACAAACAAGAACTTGAAAATACCTGGAGATGAACAAAAATGAGGATACAAATTATCAGAACCTAGGGAATACAACGAAAACAGTACCAAGGGGTCTGAACAGCAATATAGACCCATATCAATAAGAAAATTCTCAAAGAAATGATCTAATCTTAGTAGGGGCAAGGGAACATATCTCAACATAATAAAGGCATGATGTGGAAACCCACAGAGAGTATTTTATTCAGTAGTTAAAAAAACTGAAAACTTTTATTCTAAGATCAGCACACAAAAAAAGCATGCCCCCTCTCACCACAACTATCCAACATAGAATTGCTAGTCCTACTTAGAATAACTAGGCAAGGAAAGAAATAAAGGAATACCAGTTGTAAAAAGAAACTAGTAAATTATCATTGACAGGCAACATAATATATGTAAAAAACCCCAAAGATGCCACTAAAAAGTTCTTAGAAACAATACATCAGTAATGTTGTAGGTTGCAAAATCATATAGAAAAATACACTGTGTTCCCCTATGCAAACAAAGGACAAAAAAAATGAAATCAATCCTATATACTATTGCATTTACTAATACTTATAAAAATTAAGTACCTATGCAACAAAATAACAAAAAATGAGAGAGAAACAGAGATACTATACTCTCATACTTCAACTATATTACAAGATAGCAGTAATCCAAATAGAATAATATTGGAATAGAAAGAGACACACAGATCAATGGAACGCAGCTGAGTGTCGAGAAATAAACCCAATTTACACAGTTCATTTATGATGTAGGAGCCAAGAACAGACAATGGAGAAAGGAAAAGTCCATTCAACAAATAGTGCTGAGAAAATTACATAGCCACATGCAAAACCAGGAAACTGCCTCACAGAACAGAGCCTACCAGAGGAGAGGTTTGGGGAGTGAAGCAACCAGGGAAGAGACTACAGTGGAGAGTTATTTGGGCTTTGGTGGGGGCAGTTTGGTAACAACTGCAGAAGTGTGAACTTACAACCCTAGAGCTCATGTTATTTTAACAAATATAAAGACAGTGATGAAGAGACTTGGTTAAACCTGGGTGGAGGTGGAGGTGAGGGCAGGAATATGTATTAAGGTCAATCAAAGGATTTATATTTTTTCTGAAGAGTGCTGAGTGGGAATGAGAAAGATTGGGGTAGTGTCTAGGCTGTGACACAGATGCAACACAGGAGAACAAGGGAGCACGTAGATGTACCCCAGCACCAGCTGAGGGTACCAGCCTTGACTAGGTGGGACTCGCTTCCTCTGAGAAGGGAAGAGGAGAGAATGTTCTATGTGAGGTGGGAGATGGGAAGCAAGACAATGAAGTGAGAAAGAAGAGCCACGATGGGAGTTGATGGCCAGGAGCTTCTGTTTTCTAAGTGGAGGAGGGCAGAAGAGCCATTTTCTCAGAGTGAAGGGGCAGGGTTTGAACAGAAGGTTGAGACAGGAGCAAAAATTCATCTCATTGCTGAGAAGGTGTCAGAAAGAGCCAACCAGAGAAGATGGAATGAGTAAGCAGGGAGGAGGGCCTAAGCACCACTGGTGACACAGACTCTGGAGAGAGCAGTCTGTCTACACGTGCTTTTTTAACTAGAAGGACAGAGATGTCTCAGGTAGAAAACATAGAGGCGTGGACTGTCAAGAGGTCAGAGGAATGACACTTAGGCACTGTCAAGCTGATGGATAAGATGGAAGTGCTCAGGCACTGATGCCTCATGAAGATGACAATCAGACAATCAGCAGAGAGGAAGGATGTCTTAGAGAGGGATGTTGGGTGATGACATAGGGCACAGTACGGCATGTGGTCAAACTTGTGATCATTAGTCAAACTCATAGGAGACAGGAAATTGATAAAATGATGGGGAGAGCATCAGAGAGAGGCAGAAGATGGCAGAGCATGACAGAACATAAACCAGGGGGTGCTGCTTAAAGAGCAAGTCAAGAGGCTTCACACCCACCCACCAAAGCACTCTAATCATTCACACTTGCACCCAATAACATTACATTAAGGGGTTAAAAATCATGCACCCCTCATCACTGCATCTGCAAATCTGTTGCTGGCTAGCACATTGGCAACCACATAGCAGTAGAGAGAGGGGGAGGAATGATCTGCACACTCGTTCCCCTCAAATGGAATGTCTAAGAGATGATCAGAAAACTAATTAAAATAATAGGTCCAACTCTGCCACTGCCTTCTAAGTGACAGTCCCTTTGGATAGAAAAGAACTCACCTATTTGTGGGATATTCTTTAATCTTCATGAATGAGTGGGTTTGAGTCAACTGAGTCAACATTGTAGGAGTATGACTTAATCTTTAAAAAATCATTTTATAGCACTTATCTCTGGATTTCTATGCCCTGACTTTAAGAGTGAGAAAATTATTTTCCAATGAATGGCAGGTTTAATTCCTAAGATTGTCAATTATATGGAAGTTATTGTATTTGTTTCAAACAAAAAAGAAATTAAGGGATTAAAAATGGAGTATTATCTGAAAGTAGCATTAATTCTCCCTCTTTTTTTTAACTATTCAGCTTTCGATGGAGTTACACAGCTAAACAGCAGACCCTTGAAATGATTAATTTCAGCATTTTGGGGTTTAACAGACACTGTAACTTCAGTTCCTTTCACCTCCTTAGAGACTAGGAAACCTGCTGCTTCCACCTGCTCACAGCACCAACAAATGTAGAGCACTCACAGCATTCAGGGTTGGAGTTTCAAGAGAAGACACTCAATTAGTAGAAATTCTTTGCTCCATTTGGCCTGACCCTGTGTTCTCGGTCCTCCAGGGTGAGGGCTGAGTTTCACTGACGTACAGCAAACATGACCGATCTCTATGCCAGCTCCTTGGCTCTTTAAGGTCACTGCATCATCACAAATGGAATGGAAAGCAAGATATCTGGAGACTCCTCCCCACTCAATGGCCTGAGCTTAGACATAGGATGGAGTGGTTTCGACAGATCACAGTGTGGTAAATCAGCAGCACCTGCTAGTGAGATAGTCAATTCTGAGCCACTCTCACCATCCAAACTCACAAAGCAGCTATTGATCAGTGATGACAAAGGGCCTCTGTCAGGCTTTTTTTTGCTGAGGAAACACCAGTGGATCAGGATTGTTTATCTACTGATATCACCGTGGAGGAAGCATTGTCTCACTCCATCACTTGCTTTCTGCCTCAGACAGGCTGGAAATGTGGATTTACTTATTAAAAAAAGCATCTAAAAACATCAGAGGCATCAGCATAGTTTCTATTCCCAAATATAACGTAAAGGGTTAGAAGAAACACTGGATTCCCTCTAGATGGCAGTTTGTTTCACTTTAGGGAAATCTATGGAGCTCCTCCCATATTTTTCTTTTGTCATGTAGGAGCATGCTCTTTGTTTCTTTGTAAATCTGCTGACAAAGAAGCTTATGTGTGAAAAAGGTGTGGTTGGAAGAGCACAGAAATTGCCTTTCAGTTCATTTTGTCTCTGGTTAAGAAGACTGAAACCAAATGAACACCTCAATTTCTCACAGACAGCTGATAGGATAAAAAAAAAAAATCATCGGCCCAAGAGCAACTCTTGAGACTACATGGGTCTCGGTAAGAATAACACCACCCAAAGGTGCTGAGTGAGCACAAGTAAAAATTGTTATTGATAAAGAATAGATTTGCAGGCCATTTTTTGAGATAAAACTAATTTACCTAAATATTAATTAAAGTACATTAAGTAAACACATCCATTCCTCTACTTCTTCAGGACATGTTTACTATATGCCAGATTCACAGCACAGTGTTGGCACAAGATGTAACCATGACCGAGACGATGCCTCCCTTGAGGATCTGAGAGTCTTACAGACACAGTTGACAGTTCAGTTCAGTGGAATTTTAGCTACGTTTTGATATCTTGGACCCCTATATTAAAGAACTAAGGACTAAAGGCAGCTATTAATTTGAGGCTGAAACAAAAAAGTAAAAACAAGCCCCTATAGCAATAAGAGTTCACCTCTGGGGCTCTCCTTCCCTTTGCCCTCATACATGTCCACTGTACTCCCTATGTCCATGGGATGTGACCGTTTGAGATCTGGTATGGGTGACCGACCGCCCCCCTCTACTGCTAATTCTCGGTTCTGACTTTTTTTTTTTTTTTTTTTTGGGACTAGTTCTCGCTATTTTGCCCATGGAATCACAGGCTCTCGATGCCTGGGGTACCACGGACTCAAGCAATCCCCAGCCTCAGCTTCCCAGGTAGCTAGGATTACAGGCGCGCACCACCACACCCAACTATTTTTTTGGAACTAGGTCTCGCTACGGGCCCCAGGCGGGACTCGAACTGTGATCCCTAGCCCCGGCCGCTTCATTGGCTGAAGCTTGTACAGGCACGAGCCACCATGCCTGGCTCGGCTCTGACATTGAAGCCGAGCTTTCTGACCACTCTTTGCTTCAGACTTTGCAGGCTTTCCATGCCATCCAGTAGTCGCTTACACCCACATAACAAGCGACCCACCGATCTGACCCTCGTCCTCCTCATGATCTGCAGCCAGGGGATATAGTTTGGGTGCTCCGTCATCAGGTGTCTACCTTGCAGCCCCATCGGAAAGGATGCATCTTGTCATCCTGACCACTCCACAGCTGTGAGGGTGGACCTCATCGGACCCTGGCTATATCCCTCCCAGGTGAAGAAGGCCGATGAAGCCTCTGCTGAAATGGACACATCAACGCTTCTCCCAACACAGAACTAGTGGTGGACAGTGCACCAGCATCTGGAGGACCCGCTAGAGCTAAGACTGTGCTTCCTAATTACTGTTATTTGGTCTGGGACAGGGGTGGCAACAAAGGAAAAGAACCCATAAGTGTCCAACATGGGGCGTTGGGAGTTGTCAGATACAGCACCGGGGTCATCAAGGTCGCAGCCGGGAGGAAAAGGGGAAGTCAGTGTTTTGTCCTGACTTCTGTGACCCCTGGTTTAGAGGATGCCAGGTAGTGACAGGAATAGGCTGTGGGGCCCTCAAGTACTGGCATGAAAAATGACTGTGGTCTGAAACATTCTGTGTGTGCCCTGCAGAAAAGCAGGTGCTGTTTGACTGTGGGGGGAGCCAGTGATTATACCGCGCAGGATGGGGCTGTGAAACTTTTGCTCAGGGTTGGGCTCCCACCTTTGCAGACATATATGTATTTCTCTGGCACACGTGGTGCTACAGAACGGCTGGGGATTAGATCTGCTATTCCTAAAATAAGGGGGCTTAGGTATGGCCTTGAGAGAGCCCTGCTGCTTTTACACTTAGAGCTCGGGGATAGTCAAGGACACTCTGGTCCTAGTTTGAGAAAACCTTAGGGACCGTGAACTAGAGAGACAGGAAAAATTCTAACAGGGACCCAGGAGCTCACCTCCACCACCATCTAAGGAACCTGGCACTGGGGCACGCTGGGAAGGGAGCGGGCAGCCTAGCCAGGCCTGCCTGTGCAAGGCTCCCACTGCTGATCAGTCCAGTGCTGAATTCCAAGGTGCTTGACCTGGCTGGCACCTGACACTTTGGGTTTCATGGGTCACTTTTGCATACATATGGCATAAAAGGTTTTCTCCTGGTCTCCCTGGCTCACTTCCTTGGTGACAGCTTTCACAGGACCTATGCTCCTCTTGCTCCTAGGGCTAATAGTAAGTCTCCATGTTTTAAAGGCTCTTATCGCCTATATGCAATGGAGTTTGGGCACCATGAAACTTATGGTTCTGAGGACCAGGTATAACATTCTCAGCTGATACTTTTGGTGGGGAGTCCGCTGATCAACTTTGTGAGGACTCACAAGTGTAAACCTACATGAGCCTAAGATTAGTCTCATCACTAGCCAGAGAAGGGGGAACAGACTGACCAAAGTGACTCCATTTTGTTTAAAACCTTTGAGATCAGTGTCCTCTCCCTGCCCTCAGTGGAAAGTACCCGCCATGGCTGGCTGGTCCCACATCCTGTTTCTGCCTCCCCTTATTCCTGGTTGTTCCTGACAACAGCATTATCCACCTCATAGATGATAGATGTCAGCATTACTGGAAACCCGCAGTTATGGGAATATGTCCCACCATTATGGGAATGTGGGAATGTGTCCTGTAGTTATGGGAACATGTCCTACACATGCTTGCTTGCTTGCTTGCTTGCTTCACAATGGAGGAAAGTGGTGGTTTTGCCCTATTAAAGGTTGTAATAGAGACTGCTCAGGGTCTCTTTTGCCAAGCTGGCTTGGGGGGCCATGGTGCATCAGTATAAACCTGCAGCTTTGAACTTCAGTTGGAGTCCTGTGTCTTGTTGAGCGACCCACGAGTCACAACACTTTATAAGATTTTCTTTTTTATGACGCTCCTTATGCTATACAGATTGATTCAGGAACAGTATGAAATATTAGGAGAAGATAACTCTTAGGGCCTTAACCATTCCTCAGTAAGCACAGTGAAAAAGAAAAATCTCTAATATGGAGTTTTGATGTTATGTGGAACTAGGGCTGTCAGTTCACAGATGAGGGGACTATTATTTACAAAGTCTCAGCTTCTGCTTCTAATCTTGGTTTGGTAAGTTTCCTGGTTTACTAACATATGTCATAGATTGAGGATAAACAAGTACCAGAGGGACTAAAATATTAATGTAAGAGTATTCACAGATTCCACTTTTATAATCCCCTGCTAAGAATAATCTGGCAGTGCCACCTCAGCACTTCCTCGCACTGGGCAGCTCAGTGAGGTGTGGGGTGAAGCTGTTTCCTGGGGGAAGGCACTGTGTGGAGTGGACACCACTCCTTTCCCCTCCCTCACCATCGAGGACTAGCAGAGGGGTTCCACTCAGGACACACACACTCCACATGGTGGGGCACCCAAATCCTCCCCCACTAAGTCAGGGTAACCAACTCTTGTCCAACAGCCCTGCTATTGCTGGGGGGTAGAGGAAGGGT